>WEDG01004047.1:0-88915 GCA_017591395.1 Schistocephalus solidus | reverse complement strand
GTAGCTGCAGCGCAAGGCTACTATCACTTAAAACTAATTCACGCGCAAGTCACCGTCCCTGCACCACCTGGTGTGGAGCATACGGTGGACCTCGTCGAAATCGACGGTCGAACTGTCGTGTGTGTGTGAGAGAGAGAGAGAGAGAGCAAAAGTTTGTGTCAAGTAGCTGTTCTTTCAATTTGCACGTGAAAAACGGACAACTTGAGGTGAGAATAGGAAACTTCCAACAAAGTAAGCTAATAAAAAGTTTTAGGTTTAGCTCAAGAGCCAATGTATCGCATCACCACGAACCACTGAATCATAGGAATTCCTGACAGTGTCGCGAGTTAGTATCTGTGCGATGGGTCCGTTCGTTTTTGTCACACATTTTTAGGGTCAAATGTAAGCCTCAGAACGCTGGTTGCGCCAAAGCTTTGCAGAAATACTCCAGTTGCAGTTCTTTAGTGAGTGAGGGGCCGCGGGTAGGGGATGCGTGGCACTAGCACATGTATCATTCACGGGGGGTGCCTACCGTCATCATGGCGTCACCTTTGCAAGGTTACATTTGGCGGGAGGGGTTGGAGCCTAATTCAGCGCTTCAACTCAATGATTGACAGTGATAGGATATAGGTTCAAGGTCTCCCTTTCCGATTTACGACATTTCCGCAGAGCTGCATAGTCCTCACCATGAGCACGCATGTGCTTAGGTGCCTGGGAGAGAGCAGGAGAAACGTAAAGAGAGAGTTGGTGGAAACAGGAGCAACTGGCCACCGACTCTGCGGAAGCGACAACCTTTCTAGGTGTAACAGAAGGGCTGTGAATGCAGTAACGTTAAGAATTCTCCGCAACGTCCGCACTGATGAATTTGACACTGTGATTTGGGTTTAGGGTTAAGGATGAAGGTGGAGTTAGGGTTAAGATTGGCTTTGAGTTGAGGTTTGGGCAAGGGTTAGAAGACGGGAATAGGAACCCTTCGAGCCATTTAGTACAATGCCACCTGTTTTACGGGGAGGCGTTCCATCCCACCCATCCCCGTGTCCTGTGGGGGTTACGGGGCATATAAGAATTTCCGATCCGGTAATACGTGTAAGAAAATCATTGAGGTAGTCGGATGAGTGAAGCTGAACGTGACCCAAAACAGTCTAAGCAGTGTGATACGAAACGGACTGGCAGTGTCATCCTGACTTACTGGTGTGAACCTCAGTTAATTTTATAGGGCAACTACTAACACCACAGTTTAACTCAAACTTTTACTGTAAACGTCGTTCGGCTAACGTATCGATATTTTCCTAACTATTTGAAATCCCTTACTGTTGTGTTTAGGTTACACTCGACAGAAAAAAGTTCAATTTGCCGAATCGTGATCAAGATGAACAGGACAAGACGTCATTGTAGCAGGCTTACCGTCGACTTTTCTGAATGAAATCAGTTGGATCGCAGTGTTTCGTAGAAACAGATAAACGAGAACTAAATATTTCTTCCAGTAATTTCTGGACCGTTCGTCCATGAGCTGTGCACGATTGTGACCTGTTCTGTTCCTAAGGAATGCGACGTCCTGGCGTCAGACCTAGAACCGGATCAAACACGTGTAACATGGGGAGGTAAGAGGTTGCCGTGACAAGCTCGGAAGGCGTTGCTCTCTCCAGTCATCTGGAGTCCGTCCCTCCACTTGAAGGGAAAATGCATAATTATAAAGAGACTGTCCGATATTGAATAAGCCTTCATTCCCGTCGTGTATTAAGCTACCATGACACCCTAGAAGCCGTGGCTTGTCCACGGAGGGAATAGGTTGAAACCTGGAAACAAGAATCCATTTGTGACGGCTGCACCCGAATGTCCGTAGAGGAAAGGAATTAGCTATTCCTATGGCAAATACTTAATGGGTGTTGCTACAGTGTTCAGTGCTCCTTCCGAGTCAACGGTTTCCAATTTTTTTGGCCGAAAAGGCATAGGTGACCCCCTGAACTATGATGCAGCACCGCCCAAAGTACGTAAATTATTGTAATAAGGCTGTTACGGGCGAAGCCTTTTAGGTGAGGAACTGTGGAATTCATAAACATATACGAATAAAATTTCGTATTTGCACCGTATGCTTGCTCTACTGTATTAGGGCGAAATAATTGTTTACTCTGCAGGATGATCGTTTGGGGAGGGCGAGTATAAAAAGGACTTAACTACCACAGCGGTGATAGGAATGGTTATGTATAGGAACATTAGGAGATGAAACGTACAGTTCGTAGGCAAAAAGTGGAATAAAACCAGGGGATACGCACGCCCATTTCCCTGCATTCCTTTTTCCATGAGGAATACCTGTAAAACTGTTAAAATCTCCCGTGCATTAAGGCCTTCGGAAGCTATGGCTGTGAGTGTAATTATAGAAAAATCGTGGACCATACGAAGCTTTCTGTCTCCATATAAATCACCCCCAGCCATTTAAAGAGCACAAAGTTTTATTTCAGCAGACTATGGGAGGTCGGTCGCCATATGCGAGGAGTTGATAAGATTTTTATCACGATACTCACGTCCTATGCGACGACGTTACTCATAGGAGCTGTAGGAGGGCAGCATGGAAGTGCCTCTCGCATCCCAGCTAGCCCTAGAGAGGGTGCGCCGGCGAACATCAAAGCCTCGACTCCCCGAAGTTCGTGTCCCCCCGACTCCGTCAGCCCAAGTCCTGCCGCCGGTCCGCCTGTGCGTAGGCGCTCCCCTTCAATCTTATCGCTTATGATCATAGGACGATTGGTTGCCCCGTCAACCACCTACCAAGCCAACGGAATGGCACCAATAAGAAACCTGGAGTTGCCAGGGTCGATTTTTATCACTATGGTCTCTGAAGTAGAACAACTGGGGGTGACGGCTGGGCAGGTCGGGGAGGAAGGGAGAGGGGGGCACACCAAACCGGCAATCTCTTGAACGCGGCACCAGGCTAGGGACCACACAGCTGGTAGTCCCACGCGAAAATGTTGCGGGCGCCGGGGCCGGGTGACGGGAGAGACCTGCCTCAGCGATCATCGTGCCGTTTTCGAGCCATGGTCTAACATTGCCACTGAAACAATTAAAAACAGAAAACTCGACAAACTGGCTGTGCACTGGCAACCGTCTTCACTATCCTTAGACTGACGTAAGCGTTCCTGCGTTTAGAGCACGAATCTATAATAGCATTCTTTGATAGATTTACTGCGTGAATGCTTGTTTAACAGCATCCAATCCGCGGTAACTTTCCAACTCATGCAGTCACTGGAGGTGAATCTAATCCACAGAGTGAATAAGCTAGAATGGATTACAATAGTGCTGGAGGACTTCTAGAATATAATTCCTGGAATGAGTATCATTAAGAAAACAACAAAACGCAGAACAAAATTTCCAAAGTTTCTGACTGACCTGTCCATCGAAAAAGATATTTTTGTTACTGACGACGTTGGGTGGCAAAGTACGATGATAGCTTTCATTAGCAACAATTTCACTTATGATATGACAGATACAAAACTTAGTAGAAGATGCGAAACTGCTTATTTTTAATTTGATGGAGTGTCTATTTTTATCGCCAAGAAATAAACCGATGAAGAAACTCTCGTTGGCTTTAGGCAATACAGATGGTATTGCCTGCATCAAAAATTTCTGAAGACTTTGCCCTAACTGCATCCAGCAATCTCCCGCCACTACGTAACCTCCCCCCCTCCAATGTATTTACCTAATTTTGAACCGTCCTTTGTCTAGACGAGGAGGTCTCGTTAACGCGTTGAAAACTCACAGGTAAATACTTTTTCCTGAGAGCCTCCCATTTAAATGATATTACATCTGGAATCCCTGAGATACTGAATTAGGAAAACCCATAAACACGTTAACTTTAACTGTTTCGACATTAAAATCATTCGGCGGAATATTTCTTAATTCAAAAGACGAATTTCAGTACGGTAATCTCTACAATTGACTAGCAAAAGCAAATTTCCATTAAATTTTTTTCAGAGATACTGGATTATATTAAATTTGTATCGAAAGCAAGAGCATATCTGCTATTTCCTAGATGGGATTGATTGTGATAACCGGAAGTGTTCTAAGTTGAGAGGTAAACTGTGTACAGCGGTTTGTTAAATCAAGTTCATATCTTTTAGCCTAAGCTTTGCAATCACACTTCAAAACCATTGGTTAACTCACCAGTATGTTCAAAGATTTCAGTAAATATTTTGTGAACTCCAAGTCATCCTTTTTGCCAGACACGTATCTTTCTAAAATAAACACGGACGCGGCGAATACAGGAAAGCCATTCGTAAACGGCTTTCCCTCAAAAGTGTGTTCACTTTGAAACTCCCGAAATCTTCTCCCAACTGAGGCTGGGATCAAGTCTTTCCACCATTCCATCAAGTCTTTCACCAAAGTGACCTGCTGAAGTGTTTGACCTCGTGCACTCAGGATAGACTGGGAAACACTGATCTTCTTTCTAGACTTGTCAGCAGGAGGAACGTGCTACTCGCGTTCTTATGTCAACATGCTCCAACTTCTCTTCGTTTCCCTGCGCAGAATACGATTGTATCAAGGGTGATAATAATCAAAGTCCACCGATACGATACCGCCTTTCGATGGAAAGGCTAAATTATAGTAATTTTTACTTTGCAACTTGGAGGTGTCAAGTTTTTTAACAATTAAAAATTTGAAACTACAGCTTATCGAAGTGAAGAGCTTTTGGTTGAAATTTTTATCAAAGACTTTTATCTGCTTTCATTGGCGTTGTCTTACTCTTCAGAGTGCCACGGTTCAAATTCCTCGATGTTAAATTCTTCTTCCCGAAGATTGCCTAAGAGTGTGAAAAGTCAAAAAAAGCTTATCGTTCTCGCATAGCGAGATATTTCAACATTGGCGTTCCACGTTATTCCAAGGGAGATTTGAAAGACCCAACATACTATTCTCGACAAACTGGAAAGGGTGTGCATAAAATTATTGCTTAAATGGGTGATCTAGCGTTGAAGTGGCACAGGTATGCTCCGCAGGTGTGGGGGGGGGATATTAGGAGACAACAACTACTAGGTAGAAAATGAGGTCAGTTAAACAAGTGGCTGACGCAGTTTTGCAGACGGTTCCCAGGTCCGGAGCAAGTCGTCACTGGACGCTCCCCCTTCCCCCTAGAGAGCTCATGCCACCGTGCACGCTACCCGAAAGGACCTGGGGTAAACAAGCAGCGCCGATCTACAAACGAAAACGGCCCGAGAGAGCGTTGGCAGGGTGTAGTGCAAGCCTATGGCCCTTTGCAGTGCAGGTGATTGAACAAACATGCCGTGTCCATGTTTGGGAGTACTCCTCTCCCCCCCCCCACCCGCTGTGGGGCTGCTGCGAGATTTCGGACCCGTTGTGGGAGGGGGGGGGGTTTGTAAATCGTGGCCTCGCTAACTCCACCCCATCATGGCGCCAGTGTAGCATACTGACACATGGCTACTTTCAGAGCCGAGCAGTACCCCAGTAAGTGCCGAAGTTCAATTACTTTGGTCGCCTGATTACGATCGGTACACGGCGGTGTCCGGTGTGTGCAGTTATCGGCTTAAAATGGCGCTACGCGGTATACACCTCCCAAATATCGACGCAGTTCATTTGAACAAAGTATAGTAAGGATGGCTTTTTTGGCTCCTTATACAGGACATGCGAACAGGAATTGTCCGCCTTTGGGCCAAGCTCCAGGGAAAAGAGAATCTGTTTTAGGGTAAGGGTTAAGTTAAAGGTCAGGTTTACGGTTAGGGTTATGCTTATGGTTAAGTGGTCATTGCAGTGTTAGTGCTTAGGGTGAGATTAGAGTTAAGATTACGCGTCACGCATATATTAGGGCTAATTTAAAGCGGAAGACACGGAAATATGTACTCCTCGTGGAGATATGTACAGTGGCACCTTTATTACTTAGGCGGGGCTTTCCTATACGCATTTCCTGCTAAGGGGGGCCATATAAATCATCCTGCCACAGATAAACCGAACTTATCGTTCCTGTCTTTGTTGCCCTTATTCGAGATACGGGCTGTGAACACTAATCGGTGCCAACCAGACGAACCGAAGTACTGCCACCTACCAATGAACTGTGAATCCTCATGCTGTTGTGGATAGGGTTAAGGATAGGGATTATCTTACTTCAGATGAAACAGGGGGCTTTAAGCAGTCAGAAAACTAGTAGTCCACCATGCACGCATCAGAGGGTCATATTTTTCTTCAGGATAATGTGTGCGAAGTGCTACAATCCACACGAAATTTCCGTACTAAGCACGTTGTTCAGACATGTGATTCGAGCTGAAAGGGTGAGGTGAAATAACACGATGCAAAGGGGCAGTGGAAGACATCTGACACAAAGAACTACGCTGAGGACAATATGATGAGACAAACTCCCAATACGTCTTTTTTTGAAGGACGTGTACCGCCACTTTTTGTCGCAGACGGAACCAACTCAAAGACGACTGATTAGTTCTCAGGATCACAGCTAGGCAAAAGCCCCCTAGCTTAGGTGAACAGACAAAAACTGCCGGCAAAATTTAATAAAATAAAACAACTTGCAAGCGAGCTTATGATATCGGGAGATTGGGTGATTAGAGAACCTCATAGTCTATGGGCTGAAATAAACAACTTTGTTTAACCTGCTGTTACTGCTACAGATTCGCAGGCTTCGAAGACAACACTACACCGACAGGTTAAGTACTCACCAATTGAAGGTGAAGCGGTCGGCCTGGACGTGATTGCTTTTTGGGGCCAGAGGAGCCCAGTGGTACGTTCTAGACAGTGCTCTTTGCTCTGAAGATCCCATCAAGGAAAGGAGTACTGTTGTTTCTAGATCATATTATTTACTAAACCCTCGAAGCAGTGCCCCTTCCAAGTTTTGTCGCTACTTTTGACTCAGTAAAATTACAACACCTTTTGTGACTGATGGACGGAAGGTTAGGCGGACTAACCAATCACGCAGAAATAATTCTGGCAGCTTTCCTAGAAGCTGACCATCAGCTTTCTTAATGTGTTTCAATCTTGGAGATGTTAAAATGCCCTTTGATAGTTCTCGTGACTTCAGTTAACATCAAGAAACTGGTCAAGCAGTATATTTCTAGACCGCTGGTTTCGAACAGTTATCTCAAGAAGTGCCATGTAAAAGAATGTGCGGTCGGCATTGACTTTGTTGGAGATGGCTAAATATACGCGCGCATCCCTCTTCGTACCCAAAGTCTTCAGAAATCTTTAGCCATCAGTAAAGTCACGTTTTGTTTTTACTGCCTCTTGGGGAATTACATCAGAAATTAGTCCACACGGATTCACTAGCTTCCCAAGGCAAACAAACTCCGTATGGATGGTAGGGTTCACGAACGAACAACCAACTATCAGGCCGAAGTCGGCCAAAATTATGATAACAGAGGGGAATGCAACAGATAATGTGGGTAGATCGATACACAACTGCTTCGGACTTTCATGTATTCAATCAGAACCATGAGCAAAGGCGACCAGAAACATAAATGTGCGTCCGTACACGGCGCAGATGGTCCTCAAAGTTAATTAATGCCTCATCATCTGTTATTATCTGTCACTGTAAATCCGGTATTTTTATTAAAAGTGGGCGCACACCGATCCATTGGTTCTGAATAGGTAGCAAAGGTCACGAACCGGCAGTCAAATCCCGGGCGGAAGTCGGCTAAGATCCGATATCAGAGGGGGGGTGGGGATGACAGAGAATGCGGGAAGTGTGATACAGCGCTGTCTCGGGTATATTCTGCCTTCATTTTTACTTAACTATGGCATGCTATTGTCAGGTGGAATGAGGCAGAAAAAGACAATTGTTACTGAGATTACGCACAAGGCCGACAGAGAACCCTGCCTAGACTTACGTATGGAAACCACTTTTCCGGGTCCGAACCACACGTAAGGGAAACCTGACCCAATTGGACGGTGGTAGGCGTAAACGGTGTTTTAATGATGACATGTACAAGATTTTAGACTGACTGTAAGGTGTAAAAAAGCATAGCACTAAATTCCTGTCTACAGGGCTGCCAGCGCGAAGAATGAGCATATCTGGGCCATCCTAAGCGAACGGATAAATCAGCCGAGAATTTTAGCAAGGCTTTATTATTTGGAAAACAGTGAGATTTGGCCATGTTTATCGGTGAATATCGAAACAAACCATTTTGAACCGGTTAAATGGCCAGCTACCTTATCCGGAAAGCATTGATTGCCTTCAAGATAATCCGCCCTCTGTTGCTCTGACGTCAACTATTCAGTAAATGTAACTGACTCAGTACTTTCGTACTCACGGCTCGACCAGCTTCAATGGAGAGCCCTTGATAAAGGCAAGTCTTTTCCTTCTTTTCGTTGCAGCGTGCTCCCTGGCGTCCGTCGTGCAACACCTTTTCCTTTCACAGTCTGCGTTGCTGTTGGGTTGCACGTGTAAAAGGACATTATTACTCGAGAATATTGAACTGTCTGGATTGTGACCTTAGCACGTATATCTTCTCCGCCATCTGCTGGCAGCTAATGATAGGTAGCTGGTCTCTACTTTGATCCCACAGGAAACTTTTACCAGTCGGAATTTAATCTTTTCCTGGTAGGTTGGCAGCATATGAGCAGATGGTGGGAAAAAGCGACCAACTGTGCCGACCGCGAGGCGGAAAACAACAGACAGACACCACAGCCGTCGTGCTGGTCCCAGTCATTAAGTGCGTACTGCCGTACAATATGTCACTGCTCTCTTCCTTTCGAATGACGCGACTCCGCCATCATCGGCATCCCGCTTTCATCTTCATTTAGCCCCATGCGATACTACTGGGTGCGATGGCTGACAGAGCATATTCCCGCCCTACCTGTAGCACAAAACGCTGTTGGCGACTGTCCACAAAGAAACCAAACTTTAGCCGGACAACCTCACTAAAGATAGACTCAGGTTGGTATTCTAGCAGCTACTGGTGGCCAGGGCGAGGTGCACGCGATAGTTTTTTTGTCGTGACCGCTAGAAGCGTGGCCGTCCGGAGTGTGCCGAGGTCATTTATATAGGAGAAAGAGGTTTAAAGCCAGGGAACTCTGTGCAGCATCCACCTCAACCTCGTCTCATAACCATCATGGAACGCTGGTAGTATAAGAGGTCAGGACAACAGGAAACAGGCATGGGCACTGCGTCTTCCAAAAGCAAAACCCCGTCTACGTTTGATACAAACTTGCTGGCGTGTACACGCAAACAAGAAGAGCGATTCAAAGGGAGTTATCAGGCCTGGCATCGAAGCGCTCCTTGCAACTTGGCACCCAATCTGGAGTCGGATCTATTTACGCCGTCATTGTGCAGTTCTGATAGGTTGGAACACCATCAGAGTTACTAGAGTGAAGCAATCGGACGCTGCAGCCACGCAGGGGTTTGCGTGCAGGCGTAAGTACCGTTCACGATGGGATGCTACAGTGGAACCATAGAGGTGGACGCGACACATCAATCGTTCGTGTGACTGCTGTCTGAGAAAAATCCAGCAGTGGTCATGACGCATAAAAGTGCCGTGCCTGTTAGACGTCTATAAAGTACGCACAATAACTAGAGGGTTCTGTAGGACAGAAAGCAGATTTATCTATAGACTGTAAAATGTCCAGTTAAATGGGGGAGAGTGGGAGGCCGCAGGAGGTTGGCGGGACCAGCTCAAGGGCGGGCTGCCTTGACGCTGAATATCTAAGCAAATGACAAAGCCGGCACTTTAGGGTGCAGTTGGTGTCCTGACGGGACCGGTGTGATGCGAGAAGACAATATTAACCGGTATCCCTACCTCCATGCGAGAAGCTGGAAAAGGTAAAGAATCACTCCGTGGGAAATGTGACATTCAAGCTCGCTAGCATATGTGCTGAAATAGTAGAAAAACCAAAAAGCGAAAAGTTGAATTTCTATCCTTGCCTCCCTTAAAAGGTATGAGCATTTTGCGCACTCGGAAGATGGATGAAAGGGTTGTTAACGATGAATAGTCACAGAAGAGGGTGTGGCAAGTTTATAAGTACCTCCCATATCACGGGTGGCCCTGTGCTAAGTCGCAAGGCGTTAGGGTTGGTTTTGATGTTCGGGTTAGGACGTATAGAGTTACGAGAGCCACTTGAACCCGTTTCCAGCTCAGAGGATGTTCAGAAAAATATCCCCAGGAATTCCTCCCCAAATTTTGTGCTCATGTTCCTAGCTGTGGTGGTTGTGGTTTTAGTGATGGTGGTGATGATGGTGATGGTGTTAATGGGCAACCTAGCCTTTGCCAACATAAACACCACGCCCTCGTTTCCTCACCCAGTGAACCCACATGACGTGCCTCGTTATTCAGCTGCTTGTCTCTGACTGTTAAAATCTCTTATCTCGAATACAGGGGATATCAGAACCTTAAAAATAGTTTTTGTGATCACAATCTGTTGCATAGTAAATGCAGCAAAATTTCTTTCTTCGCCGGGCCATTTTGGCACAGTGGGAGAAGGAAGGGTTTAGAATACACTATAAAGGTCGGTAACCCAAAGACTGCCTCATCTCAGCTGACACCGTTAAACACAAAAGACTAACTTCCATGCCTTTGACCATGGTTCTGCATACAGGTTGTCCTGCTTGGCAACTTGGTCCTGGAAATGCTGTTATCTCTGCATCAGCAGTTCCTACTTGGCAGAAGTACTGTTTTAGAGTAAACGCTAGGGAAACCACAATTGATCCCAAAGAACCCCTTCACACAATGCACCGTTTCTGCTTCTGGACGTGAAGTGGAAGAAGGCATCAGTCATAGCATGTATGCAGTGATTTCGTCCCGGTGGAAGTACGCGCGACGTCTTGTAGGACGAAGCCAGAGGGGGAGGCAACCAACAATAAACCCACAATAAACATGGCTAACCGATGATTATCCTATCCCCACATGGTCGACAGGCTCGAACAGTCGACTGGTGCATGGAAGAGGGAGGAGAGGGAGTGAGGATGTCAGTGGAGAATCCAACCTCTCACGACACATCAGAACTTTCCTCTGTAATAATGAAAATTGACTTGCTTAAATCTAGCAAGTCACACTGGGATTTGCAACTTCAAAGGTTGCCCACTGACAGGATAAGTTGGTTCTTTTCAAGAACGAGGGTAAGGCTACAACGACGGCATCTTAATGGGGCATTTCGGTACTCATATTTGTGTCAGATCCGAGCCACCCATAGAAAACTCCGGGACAAGTAGTGGAAACCAGGTCTAATTTGGCACAGGTAAAATGCCTGTTTAGCTCCTTCGGCCAGCATGTCCACGTACACCTCCGGTCGTCTTGACATTGTCATACTATCGGTGCGGAGTGGGTGATGCAAGAGAGTGTGGTGGATGCTTCGCAAGTCTACCTCTGTATATAATAATTCACGCTCGAGCCACCAGTTTTGCCTGGACTCTGAGGAGCACACGGTGAGTATTGTCGCTTGCTTACGGTAACTCAGGCAGTCCGGTCATGCAGTATATTTTTCCAAAATGGGAATACTGAGCGACGTCATCCCCGAGAATCTCGTTCGCAAATGTTGCAGTAGTCGTTGTGGCTAAATGTAAAACTAGTTAACTTTGCTGACAAAGACATGCTACCTTGTAATGGCCTTTTCTGGCATCAGCTGTCATCAGCCATTCATACCCAAGGCCAGGTGCTGCACCATGGGAGGCTCGGAACTGTTACCTTTTCATCAGAAAGTTAACGCTTTAACCAATGGGCCACGGCTCGTTCTCTTGCCGCTTTAGCCTGGGAATATTTACATTTGTTGAGGACAACTCATCAATCGCTAACAAAACTTACTAGTCCCGTTCTGCCTTCGGGCACACTCTCGAGGCGCGCCAGCAACCGCACAAAGGCTAGTATTATAGTCAGATGAACTTTGCCGACTTTGCCTATAGGTGAGTGGTCATCAACAAATGTTAAACTGCCAATCTATGCCAGTTTCAGACTTGGCATAAAGCTGTATCCGGACAAAGAGTGACCATTAAGTTACTTCCTCAGGGGCTAAGGCTTCTGTTTATGCGAAATGCTCCCAGAACATAAATTGATCAAATTCACCGAGGAAGAACTAATCAGTGTCCATATACGGCAACAAAACAAGCCTTGAGGAAACACCTCAAAACGAACTACGAAGGAATATTGACAAAGAAGATAGCGGGTAAGCAGTATACCCATTAAGGTTTTTCTTCCGGCAACTGACTGTTGACTGGTGCATAGTGAAAGAAAAAGACGATTTCAAACGCACAGGCCAGATGGCTTTTCGACTATGGACCATGGCATACAGCAGAGAGGCAACGTTGGTATACCTTGGAAAGGCGATACTTTGCATGGGCTCACACGCACACAACCCCCATAGTTAAAATAGGCCACTTGGGAGTATTCCTGTTGTTTGGCTGTCTGAAAAACAAACACGCAAGACTAGTTAAGTGGTGGAACATAAGTTCATCAGTGCTGCTAGAAGGAGAGGTCAGAGGCTTCATTCAAATGTGGTTGTCTCGACCAAGGACACCGGAAGGCATAAACACCTGGAACGGAAGGTGGCACTTCGGTTTTGAAGACAAGAACAGCCACGCCGGAGACTTCTAAGGTGGAAGATACCAAGTAAAACGGTATCTGGGGCAACACAAGAGTCATAGGGATCACGCCATATTTAAAGAGTTAGTAAGGAATCATAGTGACGCTGTCGAAATCCAATCAAGATCGCAAAGAATGCTGAACACGGTCATTATCAACGTTATCAGGTAAACTACCGTGTAGCCTTGTGACTGGTTTGCTGACCTATAATAAGACTGCCTCTGAAGACGCAGCAAAGGCAGTAGGAAATGACGGTGACAGTGATGACTGAGCACTTGACGTCACGCGCAGCACCCACCCTATGGGGAGTTTGCCCACCTGACTAAGTCACCGCTTCCTCTCTCAGGAGGATGACATTCTTTTAGTTCCGTACGTAAATCAGAGAACAAAAAAGATCTTTTGACTGACGAGGCGCTTTAAAGACAACATCGGTATACCTGACTCACTCGGTCCTAAAGGTGGTGTACACACTTGTGCGCTGGGAAGGGAAGCAGTAGCGGGAAAATACGTGACAAGAGAAAAAAACGCGAAGAAGACGGAAGTGGCGACAAAGGAGGAAGTGCAAAACTGGACGGGGTACGTGGACTCACTTTTTTCCCGAATGCTCTTCAAACATGCCTGTGCGTACACTAGAGTCAGGGTAAATGGTGGTTTGATTATGGTATTTGTCTTAATAATTAACTCCTCAGATCTCAACAGGCTGGAGACCCTGGTAAGAACTGAGACCCGTCTAACGCGACACAAATTCAAGAAAGAAACGTGGCAGCCGATGCGCTTAAAGTATCTCAGTGGACCATCCTCTTAAGGACCCCCTAGATAGCGAGTGAATTCTACGATGAATGCTCACCGATCGCTGACGGAACTTAATCGTCCGGTTCTACCTTGGGACTCACTTTCGGGCCCCGCTGCACAGCAGCTAGTAGTAGTAAAGGCAGATGAACAGTGTCAACAAAAACAAGGGAGACTGTAATGGCTTTTTCTAGCTCATTGGCCGTCATCAGCCAGGCACACACAACCCCCAAGGCTCGAACCCGCAACCCTTTGATCAGAAGTCCAACGTTCTAACCATTGAGCCAAGGGCTCCCACAAGAGTGGATATTTTGGAGGCAGTCATTTACCAGTCTTGTGCTGTTTTTATCGAGCAACGCCTGTTCCGTTGTCAAACGTCTAAAAGTCGTCTATTACTGAATGTATTACTGGCGTGCCCCTACGACGGGCAACGCCTGAGATGCGCTGGACAAACATGGGGTTCAGATCATGGCAGGACAGGCGTCATTGGGGATGCTCAGCCTTAACGAATGCCACAAATAAGCTGGATGTTTGGGCACGCCTAGGTGCAGGCTCACGCCGTGCATCTTTTCTTCTCGAATGAGCTGAAGCACCGGGCTCTGGTAGGTGAGGGAGAAGAGAGTGTGATAGATACTGTGCAAGTATTCTATCATTATAAACTAATGCCTGTGCAAATCGCAGGCCCTGCACTCAACATGCTGTGAAGCACGTGGTGGGAATCGTCGGAGTCGACGGTTGAGCTGTCGTCAAAAAGGGATGGCATTCTACTGGTCAGACTGCTCGAAGGAAAATGTACACTTGGTTTTGCTTGGAGTTTAATGCACAACGATCACCGGAAGACGCATAGAAATAATGTCCGAGAAGACTAAAACAGCCTTTTCAATCTCCTCAGAAATTGATGCGCCAGTTTAAACTTAATCCTACGGGACAGATCATTTCGGAAGTAAAACGAAATATTTACTCTAGATTAGCGCCTTACTTTGTGAAGAGATTTAATAGCGAAAAAATTTAAACCTGCAATATAGTCCAGAAAACACACAGAGACCGCTGGTGGGGCCTAGTGGGGATCGGACCCCTCGCAATGGCCTTATGCAAAGGCAAAAAGTGGTGCGATACGTGTCTCTACACTGAGCTAGTGCCTTTGCTGCCAGTATGGTGAATCATGCAATGCTGCAATGGCCATTTCCATCCAATATCTCCACTTCAGGCCGTCGTAGCGTGGAGTTCTAGCCCGAGGCATCTGTTTCGAGTGGCCTCTTGATGCGTACATCGATAAATCAGTTGTGAAACTACCACACACTCGCTGATCACTGACATACTTAAATAAAAGGCAACAAGGTGACAAATTTAAAGTTATGAACAGATGAGTAACTGCACAAAAAATCGCGGGGAAAATAAGCGGACGTCCCTTAAAGTCCATCAGCTGTCGAAAGAAGCATTCTCTTCACTGGTGTTATCGGAGAAGTAAAAGAAGGTATGTAATTTACGGATAAACCGTTAGATAGTTACGTCTCAGACCACTCTTGATCAAATAGAACAGCGAGTTTTTGATGCCCGCGTAGTGTGAACCATTAGAAAATAACACAAAGCAAATACAACTTCTTGAGTCATTTTAAGTTGGTAGAGGGCCCATGTGACATTTCGAACGGTAAATCAGTCCAAATAAGGCGGGGAAATCTGCATGAAGACATAGTATGCGCTGATGAGGCCCATTCGCAAGCCCTCAACGTGGCGGAGTACTTGGTCTCTAGGTCAGCATTGAGTATATCGTAGTGCGAACGCCTAACCATTCAAAGTCAGAGGCTTTTGGTCCCTAGGAAACACTGGTTGGTTGTAGGCCAGCTTTGAATGAGCAAAACATGTCATGGTCATCTGTGCAGAGTCGATGATTGGCGTAAATGCTCTCGATAGCTGATGAAGTGCTGCATTGAACTTATTACGTTCTGGGTTTACAGGCTGAAAAATAACAGTGACTCAACCGGAAATGCGTAGGGTGCCCGAATAGGGTATGGCTTGCATAAATTGCACCCAAACCCATGACGGGAACGTACAAATGACAAAAATCCAACCCCTAAACGAGGAGAAGGTAATGCCCGGAAAGACGGGATGTACACGCTAGCTTAGCTACCGGCTAGCAGGTGCTTCCGTTGGTGACGGAAATGGAAACGACATTTAACGAAGACTAACTGACAAATGAGCAATCTGACGAATAAGCACGCACGGACAATATAGCGTCAATAACTAAGAGGGCGGTTTGCTGAAAGAACCATTTCTACCTTATTAGCTGCCATCCGCCAGCCATACCCAACCCCAGGTGTTGCACCTCTCCAGACTCAACTTGCGACCGGTTGATTAGAAGTCCAATGCTCTAACACTTGAGCCACAGTGTGCGCCTATTCGCCCATGTTGGTAAAAGTGAAGTAGAGCTTCACCTGCCGTCCCACGCAGCCCGGAAAACACTGATTTCAGTGCCGGAGAGGCGAAAAAAAATGCCCAACCTGGAATCCAAGGAACTCTCCGTCCATCAAGCCTGCCCATAAACTAACCATCCGGCAATCCGTGACTTAACTGGGTCTTTTGACGACCGATGGACTACAGTTCACTCCCTGGTTTGCATTTTTGAGAGCCAATGATGAAGAGCTGGGTGTGTTCCTGTCCGGTAATGAAAGTGGTCCCAAAAGACCAATGAGAAAGTTGGAAGGAGCCTAGGGATATTGCATAAATCATTGTGTTGGGTGGTGTGCTCTTCATGCATCCTTTGTCTATCGTGTTTTATTGACATTTAGACGATGGGGGCCCATCCCCAACCTGTTTTGAGGCTACAACCATAGCCGAATGACTCAGTTCAAAAACTATCTGATTACGGACGGACCTCGCCTGCGGTCCCCTAAGCAAGCGGTATAGCGTGTATCAGCTGTCCAACCTAAGTCCATGTGTGCTGATTCACTGTCCAAATATGTCACTGTACCGCCTACCGCAACTCAAATTCCAAAAGTGTTACTTCTATGCAGTGACTAAGTAGGGCCTGAAGCACTGTCCGCAATGGTTTTCAGTTAAAAATACGGTAGAAAAACACAAAATTAGTTTTGCTATTCAGCGCAAGACTGAGCAAGTCACTTTTTCTCTGGGTTCATATTATGTCCCATGCGTGTAGGTGAACCGTCATATCCTTGCTTTTTCGGCCATGCAAGGGCTATGCCGTCTAGTGAAAAACAATTCACAAGCACACACTCAACTTTCAGACTTCTATCTGTCACAAAAAATTACATCATTCGGCTTATGAGGATATAACGCTTAGCGCGTAGTCCTGTCCAATCTGCCTTTTCAGGGCCTTTGATTAAGTCACGATACACGTAATGGCTTTCCTAATCCTGATCGGGGCATATTTGCTCGCCGTTTTAGAATGCGTTCCAAGTCACCCAAATTTCTTGATTTGTGCTATGGTAACTATGAAAAGCATGTGATAGAAGTTTTCGGTCCACGAAGGCATCGGTGCGCTTTGCAAACAGACAGTCATCAATTTCACAGAATGTGTAATACCTGTGCGGCTGATACCTAACTTTCAGTGTACAGATATAGGAAAGGGGATAGGCTGCTGTAAAAAGGTGCTTATTGGAATCAATTAATTGCCTTTTCCTTATGTTACCAACACCGATTACCACCGCCGATACCTGACGGTCAGCTAGCCTGTGAACCGTGCGAAGTTAGTCAGTCAGAAGTTGGGAGAAAATGAGGCGAGTAAAGCATGGGCCACAGGAAGATCGGTCGTCATGGTGCAGTGTGTGTCTTGTAAAGGGGATCCGAACGCACCCTCCATGGACGTTCGTAAGCAATCGTCAACCATAGTGTTGCCCCAACATTTGATAAAACGCGGTCCATAGCAGTGTGCTGAATATCACACTATACGTATGCTCCAAGTTGTTTGCTTTTAAAGCACTAGAGCAGTAAAAATTGCGGTTTCAGAGGTCAACCTGGCTCCCAATTTTTAACGGGAAAGTGCATCTGCGCTTCATTAAAGGAGCATACATAGGGTTCATCACCCCCCAAGAAGAACGAGAGGAGACGAGTTCGTGGGCTGAAGTATATTCACACTGACATTTCAAGCTCACCAGGAACTGCATCCGCAGGACAGCCGATGAAGCGAGGAAGTTCTCGAAACGTCGGCACAAATAAAATTCAATCAACAAACTAATCTAATCTCCTGCTTCGTTTTCTCCAGGGGATGAGAGATGCGATAAAATATCTGGATTTCTAAACTTCACACATAAACCTGTATCATTACCTCTCTGTCTTTATATGCATATTGCATTTATATATGCATGCATATGCATGTTCATCGCGATTTTTAGGATTAAATTCTGAATAAAAACCGGAAAATCGGTGTTAACTAGCATGAAATGGGCTCTCCCAAGAAAGAAGAGGAAACTTAAGTTTTCATTAATGACTTATACGCCGCTGTCAGCCAGTTACATGCAAACCCCAGATTCAAAGCCAATGTAGTTGCGAACCGAAGTTCAATCCTCCTAATGCAGTTTTTTTTGAATTTGCGCTTCATTGATGGACAAATGGGGCTCTCCGATCTCATTAGCCTGTGGGACGAAGGTTTGGCTTTAGATGTTAGACAGTCTTGGCTAGTGACCGTGTTCAGTGGTGTTTCGCTATGTTGTTAGCGAAGAACAACCTTAACGGGCTGAAGCTTGTGGTTCGTCCTCACACCAGCAAAAGTGGTTTCCTGGGACGGGGATGCGTCGTTCCGCAGCACAACAATATCATACGCGAATATAACCACTTCATTAATAGGAATCGCCTCTTCCCAAAAAAAAAGTCTCGTGCACGGATCACTTATGTCCTACAAATGTATTTTTGTGCATCTCAGTTCGTAGTACACGTGTGGTTTGTGTGATGAGTGCAGTGCTTTGCGTGTCGTTATTACGGTGTATTTGAAAGTATTTAAATATTCAACTTCAAGCACTAAGTGTTTCACTGTGCATATTGGAGCATTATTATTGGCGGAAAGCTATCACTGCGAATAGCCGAACATCCACCAATTATACCTATCCTCATGACTTCCACCTTAAAGGACCCTCGCATTCCAGGATTTGAACTACAGAGGGGTGGGACGAGGTTTCTCTCGATCCAGCTGGACAGTCGATAGTGGGGAAGAAGCAAGTGAGATGCAATATGCAATGAAGTGGACATCGATCGGAAGGAGTGTAAGCAAAAGCACCGAACCTCTCTCCACCCGCTGTGTGACGTCGACTGGCTCCACTTATAGTCACAGCAGATAAAAGCAAATCACTAAGGGAGCAAAGAGGGAGCAGGACATTCTTGTGATGGCACAAGTGCAGTAGCGGGCGTCTGTGACTGGAGCCGGAAAACTGAAAAATAAAGAGGCGAGTAAAGTACGATTAAGCGCAGACGCACCTGGAACTGAACAAAAATGAACATGTCGCTGGGGTCGGGCGGGGCAGCTGGGATATGCAGACGCACAGTCGTCCCCGAGAGTGGGCTTTCGCTCAAGGCTGGGGCAGAAGTGTTTTCCGAGGTGGGAGACTTGAGCCAATCCACTTGGCTGAGGTTGACCGTGATGAATCCAGGCTCTGGCGCCACAGCGTAGTCAGTCGGACGGCGTGAACCACTGTCCACCTCGTCGTCCTCTTCACTTGAATAGGCGGTTACAGGGCTGCCTCCAAGAGCCTGTGCACGGTCGAAGTTCGTTGTATGCTGGCCAACTCGTTCGAATCGCAGAAAGCCAATTGGTACGGCCCTACAGAAACGAGGAAAGACGCTAATGCCGGAAGATCCTTGTGTGACTGTCGCAATGATATTCACATGAGAGGACCGATATGCAGCGTTGCGCTGTGTACGACAAAGAAGGAAAATTTGCTCAGTCCTCTAAGTCACGTAGATATTTGAAGCCTATTATTGAACCCGCTCCTTCTCTGGTTTTTGGATGTTAATTGACTAGTTCTTCTGCCCATAATGCCAGTCGGTGTTCGGCTGCTGGTGGGATTCGAGAGTGAGACCCCAAGGCAGTACTGGACCAGTTAAGTCCCATAACTGATCGGTGAGCGCTCATCAACGAATGAAAGTAAATATTCCCGATCTAAACCGAAAAGACAATGACCCTGTGGCTCTATGGTCAGAGCGTTAGACTTCTCATCTGGAGGTCACGGCTTCTATGCTCGGGTGGTTTAACATCTGGGGTTGGGCACGGTTGATGGATGACGGCTAATAAGCCAGAAATGGCCATTCCAGTCTCCCTTTTCTCTTTTACTAATGTTCTTCTGCTCATACTAAGAGTCGCTCTCAGGTGCTGGCGAGGTTCGAGAGTGAGCCCCAAGGCGATACGGGAGAACAAGTCGCGTAAACGATCGGTGTACACCCATCCACTTATATCCGATATGTCGGCATTTGCCGTGCTGAAAAGACTCCCATCTACGCGTACCACCACGAGTTTGTCTCTGGTCTGCTGACCAAAGCAAGCAACTTTGGCTATATATACCGTCTATTTCTACGTGGTGTAATACGCCTGTTGAAGCTGATATCGGTTTGTCTCCAGCTTCTCGTGTCTACCGATATCATTTGAACAGGGCCAGAAGACAATGCCTGCGATCAGTGCCTTTAGAACAGACCAGGTTTGGTGGCACGTTCAGATCCAAGCCTACGCCGTGGTAGTCACTTGCACCCTATTCCGGCATCAGATGACTGACAGACCTGACTAGGCAACTGGTGCGTGATAGAGTGAAGCGAGAATGAGATGGACTCTGAGGACTGCATTTCCACAGCACTCAGGACAGCTGTCTCGATAAAAACAAGCTGACTTGCTTCTAGACTTTCGTGGCACGCTAAGTGCCATGGCTTGGGAGGCATTTAACCGACGGGATAACTCGGTCCTCTCAGGATGGAGAACCAGACGGCAATGGCTCCTTCTTAATGTGGCGTCGATGGCGCACTCCTACACCCTTGGGATCCGAGCTGCCTCTCATTTGCTTCTGTGAAATCCTGTTCAATCCTATTTGGCACGCGGAAGAACTGTTTACTTTGTCAAACACTGTGTCCGATCCCGCCTAGAGTTGCCCTGACTGTCCTGCCACTAAAACCAGGAGGAGAGTTCGCGGCAGTTTGTGCACAAGTCTGTTATCACCACAAACTAATCCATGCGCAAGTCATCCTCACTGCGCCAGCCAAGCTGCGGGGCATGCAGTGGACAGGATTTCTGGGGATGGTCCAACCGTCGGTGCGATCATCAATCTATTCTAGTGACTCCTCCTTCCTGATAGCCTTGTGAGGTACTTATTGACAGGCGGCACTGTTGTCATTTGTAATCTAACCGAACTTTTTCGCTTAGGGAATCAGGATCACGCAAGGGGTTGGGAAGTCTTAAAAGATGCTCCCTCCGTCCTGAGCCCTGGTGCTTTTTCAAAATTGGGGAAAAAGAAATCAGGAACTGACAGCTCCTACTGTCCAAGTGACCAGGACCACCCTGACAGCCGGAATAGCAGGCAGACAAAACGGCTGCCTTGTGTTTTGACCAGTTAAAGATGGGTGACATCCAGATGGACAATGTACTTTGAACCAGCGACACTCCGGCTACCGTCCAGTCATTCGGTCAAGTAGCAAGGGGCGGGCAGAGGTGACGAACATGTCTAGAAAGATTACACCAATTTTACCTAGGCGAAATAGGCACTAGGAGTAAAAATGCCCTAGAGTTCACAAGGATAACGGTCGGTTTTGAATGAAGAGGAGCTAAAGAGGAGCTAAGACGACGAATGACTTTTCAGCTGAGTTATCAACCGGTTAAATATCTATTTCGAAGAGCTGTAAGGTATGTCTACAGATTCAGAGGGCGGGACAACAATTCCAAAAAAGGTTGGCCATCCGCGTTTTTGAAAAGAGCTGCAGTGGTGCACTCGAGACTTGGACAGCTGCGTAAAGGGAAACGGTGCAACAGAAAAAGCCCAGCTATCAAACGGTGTAACCTCAAATCAACTGATGATAGCTCAAATCAAACGCCTCAAGTTTAGTTCGCAGTATTTACAAAAAGCAGATGAGACAGGAGTTAGTCTTGTGCACTCCCTGTCTTTGAACCCTAGTTGTTTCAAAAATATGCGTTTATGTTAACGCCTAATCGCAGGGCATATGAAATCAAGCCTAGATAAATGTTTTTACTAAAGGTGACACTGCGAATAATTTCGGAAAGGAGGAATATTTCCGTGTCCTAACCCCAATAATAACCCTGACATACACTTAAATCATAGCCCTAATCTTAACCCTTACCCTACCGTCACCCTAACCCTTCAGCTAACATTAAACCTTTCCTTAACTCTAACTTACCCTAACGTTAGACTCAACTCTAATCTTGAACCTAACCCTAACAGGAACCCTACTTTTCCCTGGAAATTGAAGCCACGGTACCTGTATTATGGGCGGTTTCAGTACTCATGTCCTGTTTAGGGGCCATATAGTCAGCGGGAATCAGAGCTTGTGATATGTAAAGCAAATAAAACCCGCTGTACATGTACGAAATCCGTCAATTGTTGCGTGACCCTCCGATCGGCATACCAGGCTCTACAGGTACACATTGAACCACAACACCGATGAGCTCAAGGGGGCCACCCCATAGACTCGGAATCAGGAGATATCTGTCTAACCGTTCGTGTACACGTGAATAAGGTTAAGTTAAGGAAGTACGATGATTTCAAAATACAATGGCCTTTTATGGCCTGTCTTTCGTTCCGAAAAAGGACTGAGTCATCCAGTAAGAAGTTGACGTGATAAGTCACAACTTTGAGCGAATTTTGAAAAGTTCAAGCGCGTTTCAATTAGCCCAATGAATTTTTATAATGAAAACTGTTCCCGTCAACCTAGCCGTGGGCCACCCGAAGTGTCTACAAGTGACAGTTTGTGAAACGGTATTCAGTGGTCAGCTGCGAAATAAAGAAGTGCTCGGGCCTGGCGTTTGGCACATTGATTGTGTTATGAAATATTTCAAGGCAAATTGGTGACGTTGTGAAATTGCCACCATAAATAATTTTGCTTAACCACTCAACTAAGGTAAGATTATTTAGCCTCCACGCTAAAAGGGATAACCTTTAACAAAAAATTAAGGAAGCTGTCCGAAAACCCTCTACATTCGACATTTCCAACAAATCTCACGAAATATTTTCAACTGGGTGCCCAAACGAACGGGCACGCTCCGTAAACCCTCTGTTCCAGGAGAACGCACGAATATGTGACTCGGTAATTCGAGATACACTGGTTTGACTCCGCCTTCGCTCTCCCAAAGATATCCGTGCGACTTCTTCCATCTTCACGGTGCGGTAATCACCCTCTTGGAACTAACCGAGCACGCGTACGTGGCATCATCAAGGTCGCGTAGGTCAGGCATTACCGTAGCAGTACTAAGTACAGGTAAGTTTCATCACTATTGGTGTCGTTCCCCCTACTCGCCCAGTACACCATCAATCAGGTCGAGTTTCTACGTTGACGTGCTAGGGATCTAGGTGCAGTGCCTCGCCTAACGAGTGCCACACACAAGCATCCATAAATATACTATGGCGTCCACAGCGAACGATCATTGTAATGGCCAAATGTGAATGAATGGTAAGGGGTGTTTTGGTGATTTTTTACATATGTGAATTTAAACTATAAGACCTGTGCGGCGGTTGGATGGGCGGATAGGATTGTCCGTCAGCCACAATATAAAGTAGAATCATTGTCGAAGAAAGCTCGACGCACATACCCTCAGTGTTTATTCCCAGTTGGAGCTGGTTGGACATTCTCTTACCAGCAGGGCCGCTCCCAGAACAGAGTGAAAAATTAGTGGCCTTGTTGTAAATGACCAGGCCTGACCCCTGCGAGTACACGACAGTAATATATCGTTGTGCTACAGGATCAATTATGATCCTCATCGCTTGCATCAGCTACACTACCAGAAAGCTTTGTTAAAATAGTGAAGTAATTTTGGTGGCAAGTGGCATAAAAGAAATATGTTTCCATATTTATCCAGATACTTTCGGCATTTTCATTCAGAGCTAAACTAGGAACGAAGTAATACATATTTATTGTATTTTCACTTGTTTCTTGGATTCCTTTGAAAGATTCCCAGCGAAAAAAATTACCTGAAGGGCAGCTAAAGAGCCGTGGACAAACTGCAGAAAGAATCCTCTGTTTCGATCGTTTATGTGGTCCCCGGTGAGACAGGGGAATAACGCCCTAATTTCCACGAAAATTAAGTTTAGGGTAAAAGGTAAATTAAAGGAAATTATTTATCTTCGAGCTAGCGCCAATGCTAAAATAAGGTAGGATAAGGTTGAACTAAGGGTTACGCTTAAGGTTTGGTTTGAATTTCGTTTACGGTTGGAGCACAGAAGTAGGTTCTCTCAGTGAAATTTTGAGTAATGTCCTCGGTATTGCGGGGGCGCATTTTTACTCTCCCGTTCAGCTGGGCGTGAGAAAAAACTTTTTCCTACCGTATCGTCTTTTAGAGATAATTGACGATAATCTATATGTAATTCGCAGGAAGGAGTCACCGATTTTCGATTTTAAATTAAAGATTTTCCGCAGGCAATTCCGACAAAGAGCAGAGAGACTGGAATGGCTGTTTATCGCTTATTAACCATTATCAGCTAGCCATACCCAAACCTGGGTCCAGAATAAGACACGATTCCTGGCCAATGAAATTCTTGTTAAAGTTATCGCATCTTCTTCTTTTTAAGCGCACTTAATATTGAAGAATTCCGATGCATCATTCGTAGAATAGGGAGTCCTACAGCTGCCCAACGAAACACTTGCTGAGGAAAAATTTTTGAAAGCCATCAAGAAGAGCATTCTTAAGGCGAAATGTGAGATAACGTAACAAAATTTTTAAAAAAGCTATTGATTTCAAAAAGACCGTTAGATCCCATTAATTCTATTCCTATATTACGACTGTTTTTGCAATTATAGTGAAGAATAGTAGCATAGTATGCAGTTCGTTTATGGTGGTCTCGGTGAATCACTGCCAGGATCCTCAACGTCTCAATATACAAAATAACGAAACTTCGCGTCCAATAAAACATTGCAGACCGAACGCATCTTTGCAACCTAAATATAAAGACGGAAACTCTCACTGACAGATTGTGCGGTCGGATAAGGTCGATCTATAAAGAAAAAGCGCCACCTCAATCCAAGCTGGGTATGGATCGCTTATATGAACTTCCACCCCCCGCCCCCGCCCCCCACCACCCCCACCCTCCCGCCTACCATCCGCGAGACAAGCTGGTAAGGATTAATTATATGGCCGCCTAAACAGTACACGGGAATAGGCACCCTACGCCCAAGTAATAAAGGTGGCCATGCACATCAGTCCAAGAAGGGTGGATCTTCGCATGTCCTAACCCTAAGCCGTAACACCACCCTTAAACCTAGCCCTACCTTAAACCCGAACACAACATTTAACAATAAACATAACCTTTACTTACCTTAGCGCTAAGCTTGACCCTAACCTTGGGCCTTATCCTAAACTTAACCCCAGCTCCAACCCTACGCTTAAGCCTGTCGTCCCTCGAATTGGGCATTAAGAAAGCTGAATTGCAGCGGTTCCTGTACTCGTGTTTCCTGCAGGGTACCGGGGACCGCTTACGAATAAGGGGTTCTGCGCTGAGTTCCGGGGAGATTAGGGATGGGGCTAAGTTAAGGTGGAGGTTGAAAAAAGGCTTAGATTTAACGTTTGGGTTAGGGTGAGGGCACGCGAATATTTAGCTTTCCTGGGATTTAGCGCAAAGCCGCCTGTATGAAGGGGATTATCCTATTCCCGTCTCCGTAAGAGGGGGCAGATAAGCGATTACGATTCCAAACTGGCTGGTGAGAGTGAACGCAGAGCAGCATGATATTAATTACTTCCTAGGGCTCTGCAGCCTTCCGTTTGCGCTTCAGACGAAGCATCTGTCTTAACTCTAGTCTTGTATACGACGTCGACCGACTACCTTGGAAGGCAATACTTTGTAGCGTTATGAATCATTAATGCTGACGGTCCTCACAAGTGCAAGTACGAGGGAAATTAATGTCAGAGGAACAAATAGCTATTCAGAAATGCAGACAAGGATTCATCCTTTAGCGCACAAACCAAACTCCTCCGGGGTTTTGTCTTTTACGTGTGAACTGTTGTTCACAAATCATAAATGTGCGAGCAAAATTATATAGGAAAGAAGAGCTTCATATTTCTCAGTAGTAAAAACTAAAGTTGCTGGCAAATTATCCGAAGAGAAAGGGGGTTTATGAGGTGGGATGTATTAATCCTATAACATTTAGACTATTGGAATTTAACGTCACTCCTGTATGTCAGGTTCGACAAAGTGTGCAGCGCATTAGCCTTATAAGCAAATTGTGCAAATAAGCCTTCATTTAGGAAGTTTGGGCGCTTTCGCAAGCTCTAACGCCGAACAATGAGCACAGACCTCCGAGTGAACCTTGTTCATAATGTTGGACCTCTTGTTGGTCGTAGATACGGCTATGTTACATGGGTACTCGCAGATGTATTACGGGACTCACTCGTCGTGCTCTGCCTTAGGGCTCACTCCCAAGTCCCACCAGCAGCCGAACAGCGAAAGAAGAACATTACCGACAAAGACAAGAGAGGCTGGATTGGTAATTTCGGTTTGAGTAGCCGTCATCAGCCAGTCTTGATCAACCCCAGGTGGTGCACCACCCGAGGCTCGAACCCGTGACTCATTGCTAAGAAGTCTAACGCTCTAACTATTGAGCCACGGGTTTGTTGTCCCGTCGGCTGCGATCACCTATATTACCTGTGCTATGTAAGGCCTTTTGCGAGACGTTACCGACAACGATTAGGGGGACTGAACGTTTCACTTCTACCTTTCCTATAGAAGTTGACCAGCACTGCTATACGGCTGACAACTAAGGAGAAGTGAAAATAAACATAATCTCACCGAGTTTTTCACAAGTGGGTCAAAGGAATTATTCAAATCTGCCAAAAATCCTCTACTAATAATCTCAAAGGCCGATGAAACCAGTGGGGTTCAACGCAATTCCTACAGAGCGAAGGTGTGAATGAATTTACGTCCATGCGCCAGGGCTACGGCCGAGATTGGTGTCAGAGGGAGAAATAAAACCAGAAATGACATTTTTTCGTTTTCTTTTCATACTTGATCCTTCCAGATGACTGCACCCGAGTCAAACGCCTTGGGATGAACTGCAGTCGAAAGGCGTGGAGCCCCAGGCCATCACCTTGTTGTCCGAAGATAAGCTATTTTTCACCACTATGTTGTAACCTTTATCTATTGAAAAGGAGGAAAACAAGTTCTCCTGGTATATAAACCCTAGTTTAAATCCTGCCTTGTTTGATTTTCGAGGCAATTAATGCGCGAACTGGGAGTACGTCCTTCGGAACAAACTTTTTCAGACCCGGTTCGAAGGTTGATATGTATTTTTGAGCTAATTAAGTGCGTAGTATTCGCAAGCTTCCAATGGACAGCCAGTAATATAAACTAGTACGTCCGCTGTCAGTACGATAAATAACCACGGAGTGCCTACTACTGACTGCAGTTTGCGAATATTAAGCTGTTCATCTGTAGTAGCTGATCGATTTCACCTCAAACTATTCAAAGTAACGAGCCTGAAAGGTTTTTCTCCAAAGGATTAACTTCACGTTCGCGCAGTTCTTTCTGCAGAAATGAAACAAGGCAGGAGGACAAGTTCGTTTTGGTGACTATGTCACCCCGCCCACGATTAACCTTAGACGCATCATAAGAATTTTTCATGAAAATCCCTCCCATTTTAACGTTGCTATTCATATTGGAGAGAGAAACTTTCGCATCTATCTTCCTCGGAAATAATTCTGGAGTGTTGCTGAGATGTTAGCGTGTTTGAGGATTCTGTTGTTGCAGTCCTAAATAATATGCAGTAGAACCCGTGCGTTAGTGATATTTTGCACAAGTCTGGTTTCTAATCAGACAGGGGAAAGCGTAATGTAGAATACTTCGCATCACCCCAAGAGATAATACAGAGATCGGTAAGGGCTGAGTCATCAGATCTAGAAATGTTCTAGCTTGCAGCTAAGCTCACAAGTCAGAGAATTAAATAACGAACGAGCTATGAAGGAAAGTTATTTTAAGGGCCTGAACCCCATGGGAAGATTGTCTAAGGGCACTGCGTTTGGCAGCACGTATTCTCTACCAAGAGCAATATCCCATACCAAAAGGATGAGCTGAAAGTGTACGTTTAAAAAAACACAAGGTAACTGACTTATAAAGCATTTCTCTGGGTCACCATTTAAGTATCTTTCTGCTTCGCCTACTCCTCCTCTTTCCCCGCCCCCTCTTCCACCGCTCCTACACATTGGAAATTAACCTGGACTGCTAATAATGCTATTCTATCACATAGTTACTTGCTGGGAGCGTCAAGACAGAAGACTTAAATGGATGAGTTTCAAAGAAAGAAGCTTGAAAAAGCTGACTAGCCCTGTTCACATTCCATCCGCTTAAGAAGTTCACCATCTGTGGTAGCAGGGCGGCTACTTGGACGTCCACTGCAGTTGTGTGTTACTACCTTAACTTTGACCACTTACGATGCGTAGACAGACTAGTCAATTGGATCAAGCCAAACCCTTTCAACTCAGGACAATTTGATATCCGTCGGCGCTACTGTAGAGTGATTCCTACCTTCTTTTTTTGTTCCTACGTCAGCATACCCATCAAAGTGATGTTACGAGAGTTTTATCCCGAAGAGGTGCACAGTGAAGCAGCCGCGTCACGATATCTCCTCCAACCTGGTCTAATTTATCGAGGAAAAATCTTCACCTAAGTGCGCAGTGGGCCAGCGATGTTCATGAAAAAGTGCGTTCGTGGGCAGAATGTGCCGGTATCGAGGTACAGAAGAAAGGGTTGTCAATCTGTTCGATCAGTACGAATTCTTTCGTTATTGTGATTCGTACGGAAGATCCCTGTAATTTGAAGCTCTGTAAAATGTTAAAGCTAGTTTATCGCCGAAACAACATCATGCCACTGGAGGGACCCCAAATACAGTGGGTGACTCGTTCAATTATGACCGCGAAATCTACTCCAAAATGGTGTCGGTCAGTGGGAGAGGAGAAAATCTAAATGGAATACCGGAAACCTAGCATAAATTGACGAGGCCAGATTTGTAAGGTGCATAATTACAACCATGGCCGTCTTGTAAATGAAGGTGCACCTGCCGAAGCAAACGATGGCGATCCAGTACACAACTTCCTGAACTACAGTTCACGCATTGATGCTCCGTGGGTCTTTGTATTGTGTCAGGGTACACACACACAAGCGAGATGCAACGACGTTGATCCCTCTCATTTGACACGAAGTAGAAGCAGGCTCAACAATCTGATTTTGAGTGTTGACCAGCGCCTCTTAGGTTCAGAATTACGCTGTAGTATCCCCGCTCTATTCCTGACTTCGCGTATAGGAATCCTATCATCACGGTCCGATCACAAAAAGCCGTGGAAATGAAAATGCATAAAATGGAGGCAGGCCTTCATATTATTAAAAAATAGATACAAGTTAGACGAATGGATTTTGTGTCTCAAATATCCCCGTAAATTCGTAATAGGTATATTTAGCGAAATCAAGTCAGACTGGTTAGTGCCATGTGAAGTGAGCGTTTCTCTTCACTTGACAGATCACAGGCCTTGGACCGCTGAAATTTGGTTCCGTCCAAAATTATTAGCTCGATCTTAAAGCCAAGATCTGTGCGGTTAGGAATTGAAGTGGGGCTGGCATATGACGGTAGATAAGTTACGAACTTTCATTCGACTATCCTTGCAAACACTGGGAATTTTCTTCCTAGTTTATATCTTCCGGTGGAAGAAACAGGGTTCTTTGGGTGACATCTCCACGACGGAGTGTGGTCGTGAATTCAACCTGTAAATAGCCATATGATTTTGTCTAGCTGTGTCTGGTTTCACTTTCCTCACTATAGTGCTCAACCCTACCCGTTAATTCTATGTAGCTGAATCTGCATGCTTCATTGACTTCAGAAGCAGCCTTCACTACTGAACTTCTAAAAACCTCCAAGAAGAGCACCTGATCCGTCTCTCATTATACTGATGTCTGCTGTAGCACAACGCTTGTAGACAATAAACTTTTGTCATTTATTAGTCCTCTCCCTACTCCGATTACTCCAACTGCGAATGTCCCGTCCCGGAGTATGCATTGTGATTATTAATCTGTTTCAGAATATCCTCCAAACAAGGATCCGAAATTACCAAAAAAGGAAGTTATTGGTCAATGCGTACCCTACATTCGGGGAAGGAGTGCAGCCAAGAGCAATCACCGCAGAGCAAGCGGACCGAGTTGAAGCAGCGGAAGTAAACAGGGGATAATATTGTATAGCAATATCTTAACGGCCGTAGCTAGGAAGGTTGCTAACCAGGAGCGCAGTCATTTCTATCGATTTAGGCGAAATGCAATGCGCGAGTTCAACAACCCATAAGTGTTTCGTAAACTTACCCGCACTGCACGTGTATATTGTGGTCAGGTGCGTGCTCTCGGTATCCGTATCGTTGACAGCGACGGTACCAAAACGGCTCTGCAGTTCAACTATATCACGTCGGTGGCCCTATTGGGGACAGCATCGGTTGAAAGGCAGCGTCACCTCACGTCAACCGCTGTGGCAAGTATAAACGGCAGGTAACATAATTCACACAAACCACTCGTGCAACGGTAGGAGAGGAAAGAACTAGAGGTCGATCAACAGCAGATCTCACTAAAATAAAGGCAGTTAGCTTCCGATCTGTCACTGAGCTCATTGCCTGAGGGTTACCAACTGACGGCACTCCTTCGTCATGAAGGCTTAGTCGTAGTGGTTCCTCCTTAATATGGGCTTTGTGAACATTCTCCTCGACAAAACCTAACATTCCCGGTTTGACTCAGGGACAAGAACCCTATCCCCCAGTAATACAGCCTTACGCAAATTCCAAGGCGACGAACATTATCCTGTCCTTAATTTAACTCTGAAACTTACCCTAACCTTAATCACCCTGGTATTTAGTAAGTCAAAAGGTATAATTGGGGAGAGAGGAATCTCTACATTTCCGTACCTAACCGGACTCAATCGCCTGGTACCTGGTTTGGGTGCTTCTGGGGCCAAACACTTGTGCAGAGCACGCATGTGTGGATTCAGGTCGATCAGTCAAAGCAACCGAATTCATACTAGTCCTTTGGGCTTTGTTTTATTGGTGAGGTGGTCCAGTGTAGGTCGAGTGCGGCAGATGCCCTGCAAGCCTTCTTTACTGCAATTGAATGTGACGTAGAAGCAACCGCTGCACGGTCGTGACAGTAGTGGTTCGTGGTGCTTGTAAAGGACAAACTAACCTGTGCGAAATTTCTGCACAGTGCATTGATTTCACGTGAATTTCCAATATCCGTCAAATAAATCAACTGTCACAAGCAAAGGGGTCCACCGACGTCCCAGAAAGGGGGCCATTGGTGAAGCAGACTTGCGCAGCATATAACTCGCTCATTCCGTCTCTCTCGCTCATCCCACACACACACGCCGCATTCTGATAGCAAAACGAAGCCATGTCGACAGGATGTGGGCGCGGACACAATGACGAAGAAATCCAAATAAGAGCCAGTTTTTAACCAGCAGGAGCCATGTCGACAAACGACTCAAAACTCTAACTCTGGTCAATGGGACAACACCACCCACGTCGACATAACACCAGCCCCCAGGAGTCGCTTTCAGGCACCCGATTAAAACCTATAAGTGCACACGAAAATCTGTGTCCTATGCGCGGCAGTTAATAATTCAAACTATAGAAATCCATTAAAGAACAACCAGGCCGCCTCGAACCGTATTTTCTTGTGGCATCTGCGACTCCGAGGTGAGATGGAATGAATGGGACTGAGAAACAGGCGTCGGCGCTCGCCTTCTCCGACCACCAAGAACATCGTCACATCCTCTGCTGCCACACCGTCCTGCGTACAACCGTCATGCCAGAAGTCTCCTTAGTGTCCCACCAGTCATACATTTGGTTTCGTACTCGAAAACGGTAGCAGAGCATACCTCAGGAACCTGGTGGCTTGAGTGTGTCCTATATTTTCCATCAACCTGTAAGTGAGGCGATCGGAGTATCGAACCGTCTTAGCTGCATGCAGTTGCATAAGCTACTAGAGCCCCCAAAATGTGCAACAGCTGTTCCTAAGTCGAACAGACTGATGAGGTGGAAGTTGGACATTTACTTGTCTTTGTTCTCTGTTGCGCGCATTTTGGTCTGAGTCAGCTGGGCGAAACAAATGATTAACGTGTTTGGTAGGCGCCCTTCACACGAGCATAAAAGAAGCATTCAGAAAGAGTCATAACTACGTTGCTGGCATAGTATTTTTCTTGTATTGTCAGAAACTTACACGAAATCATGTGTAGGATTGACGGAAAGGTTTGCAAGAATTTTCTGTTAAAAAAACGAATTCTGGAAGTGTTATATATGAAAGGAGGCATTCTATGAAATTACTACAAGGTGAATGCTTTAGAAGGGAGAATTTTATATTTGTATGTTGGTGGGAATCGTTTATATGTCCCGCACCCTTCCCCGTAATAAGGGTGACATTCTGCTGAAGTTCATGAAAGGTAATTATTCTTCTGAAGTAACCCTTGCACAAACCCTAACCCAAACTTTAATCGTAACCCTAACCCAAATCCTAATTCAAACCCCAATATTTCCACGAACTTTACTTCAACCCTAACTGTAATGGCCCTGGAATTTGGCGCAAAACCATCTGTATTGTTGGATGTTCCTATGCCTGTCTTCTGTTGGGGGAGTCATATAAACTATCCTTACCTATAAGTTTATAAGACCGGAGGACTAATATTTGTGCAAGTTCTGCTGCTAAACGAAACTCTTCTCAGGCAGCTTCAAGAAATATGCGCATGTTTAACAATATGCATATATTGAAGAGCAAGTTACCTCATACTTTTAACACAATTTAAAATATAACATAGCATGAAGACATACATTTTAGAAAGTGAGGATAAGCAGCCACTTGTTGGTAAGCCATTGCGTGAAGAACTTTTGACATCATGCAGATATTTAAATTCAACAAAAATGCATATTTATGTTATTCAAATGGCGAGTCTTGTGACAAGCTGCAGCACTGCACTGCTTGCACGACATCATTTTCCGAACCCATGTCGCCTTTGATTCGGATAGTTCGGTGGACAGTCCATGAATTTCATCGCTTTCTATGTCCTAATGGCCTTTACGATCAAGCTAACAATAGTCACTGCATATTCCATGGTTTATCGGCCATCCGACCACGTACACAATATGGCATCGCAAAGAGACCGGTTTACATGCATTCTTGAAGCAAATTTGCTCATTGGATATATGGGGAGCCGGGGTACAAGCCGTCTGTTTGAAGTGTTTCCAGCATCAAACTGCTGACTTAAATGGCAGGAAAGTCTGTTTGATAAAGGGACAGTCCTGTATGCAGACTAACCTCTTTTGGACCGATGGAGGCATTAAACACGCCACACTTCGATGAAGAGGGTGGAGAGGGAGGAGGGGGCAGCGTTCAGTCACTATTCCATAAATTGGCCGAGAGCCCACAACTCCACCTGCACGTTCCGGACCCTTTCGCGCGGTTCTCCCGCTGCCAGTTAATGCGCAAGCGGTACTAGAAAGCAATCCGGGCCGACTGTGGTCCCATAGCGTTCAACTAATACCGGAACGTGAAGCAAGTGTATTGAAGTTTTAAAGCTGCTTGGGTGTTCGTTACCACCACCTCACCCCTTTTCGGTGAGTTGCAGCCCCCATAAATTAAGCGCTTATGGTCGTGCGCTGGCAGTCAACCCGGTCGGCGAGCGGGGACCTATCGTCATGGCCTGGAGAGGGTCGAATATGGTTACTGCAATGACTAATAATCAGCTGACTCATAGTTACTTCAAACGTTACTGTCGCCTCCGCCTTAAAGTTGGGAGCATCCGACCCCCCCCCCATTTTTTTCCACTTACAAGCGTTTTTCTTGAAAAAAAGGAATCTGAACGGGTCACCCCAGTCCGCATAACCTCAAATGCTTACTTTTGGTGCCTCGGAGTTGACATGTCGGCTTCCGCTACATGCGGCACGTAGTAGGATGGGGGGAAGTCCGCGGTTTCGTCGACTGCAGCCTCCGAAGAGTCCGTGTTGGGGGAACCACGCAGGCGCAGCCGAACTGTGACACCTTGCGGAGTAGGCCTAACTTGCAGGCGCCAAACCCTGTCCTGTTCCTCGGCCCAGAGAAAGCGTAACTCGCTCGAGAAGAGGAGACTGCGAAGACGGAGGGAAGGAGTGAAGGCTTTATGATAAATTATCCCGTGTAAATTTAACAATCTAAAGTTCGCGCGCTAACGAAAGCAGACAGTTTCAAAAGATAACCCTGAGTGTACAGCAAATTGTCGCCACGATGACAGAGGCCCTACTAATTACTCCTGTCATTTTTCAACGCCAAGTTCACCGCTAGTAAGGGGCAGAGGACAACGAGTGTTCTATCCACACGTACGGTAACTGAATCAACTACCTCAATTCACAAGGGAAACAACTAGACAGGATCTGCACCGACCTCCAGTAGGGTAGACAAATGATTCCCTATCGATTGTTTCAGTTGAGATTCGCGCACACCAGATATCCCATAAAGATGTCAGCAAAGGTCGGACCAAGCGGACTTCCCATTTCTACGCCTTCGATTTGACCATATATTTGACCGTTAAATAGAACTTGGACGTTCTTGGTGCACAATTTTAATACTTTCCTTAGTATTTCGAGGCGATTTTCAGAAGCATGAGAACAAATATTCTATTGTTTCGTCCAATGGTACGGTAGGAGTTAGTTATTAAACGTCCAGGGAGATCACCCGAAATATTACGGGAAGCATTAAAATTGTGCAACACGAACATCCAATGACGGCCAAATATATAGTCAAATCGACGGCGTAGCAATGAGAAATCCACTTGGTCCAAATTTTGCTGACATTTTTATGGGATATCTGAGAGAAAAAGTCCCTTACAAATTGAACATGATCACACTTTACCGAAGATATGTAGATAATGTATTCGCGATTGTTGAAGACATTAACGAGGCAGAATACTTACTTTTCACTATGAATAAAGCCCACCCAAAGATCAAATTTAGCATGGAAATGGAACAGGATAACTAGATTTCCTTCCTGGATGTTCACATGCTTAGAAAGGAAGATGGATCCATAAGGCGAAGCGTTTTCCATTAGAATACATGGAAAGGACAAAATTTGCATTTCTCGAGGCTTTTACCCATAGAATGGAAACGCAACTTGGTTCACACTCTTTCCCAAAGGACAAAAAATCTGCTCTGTTGAGACATTGAATGCAGAAATGACCTGCCTTAAATCAACTTTACTTAAGCGAGGATATACAGCACATTTCATTGACAAGTAAAGCAACCCTCTACGGCCAAAATTGACGAAATATTCAGTTTCCAAAAAGCCCATTTTTATATCCTTGCCATTTACAGGTGACAACATTCTAAATACCATCAGACAACGGCTGTGATGTACCACTGAAGGGACATACAATGCTGCTGAACTCGGAGTTTGCACTCCTACTAAACCCCTGCCTATCCCGCGAGCTAAAGATACCTTGCTAGTACACGCCACTTCACATTGTGTTTGTGAATTTACATACACTTGCGGGGGCAAGTACATCGTGCATTCCAGGTCAATTAAGCACAAACCCAGGTGGCTTCTAAAGCGGGAAAACACAATTCTGCGTTCTTCCGTTACTAAACGCCTGCTTGATACTGGTCACTCCATTGACCCTAAAACATCAGTCCGAGTGCTTGTTCGGACACGAACAACACTTACATTGCGTTACCTGGAAGTGGCCTATATTCGACGGTCGAAATCGGACCTGTGTAAGCAGTTGGAGTATGTGGTCAGCCTAAATCTTCCGTGGTAACCTCTAGCTCCTTGATTTACACATTTCCCTTTCCTTTGTCCTTTTCCCCACTTATCTGTCTCAGAATTCTTTAAGTTATTTACCTTTAAAACAGGCGTATACAGCAGGATTTATTGGTACCAACAAATTTCGAGACGGCTTATCAACTGCAACCCGTCTTTGCATAACACAGATAACGAATGAAAATGGACAGCAGTTTGAATTAACAGAAAATCAATGCATAACAGCAAGGGTCAGAGAGCAATGGGAAAAATGATTCAAATTATTTACCTTTATCGATTGGCCTTACGGCAGAAAGTCACTGAGCTTGCTGTTTCACATCGATTTTTCTGTACGAATTAAAATTTCCTGTGTTCTCTCATTCGCTATTTTCGTTATGCAGTGACAGGACGCAGCTGATGAGCTGTCGCGCAATTTGTTGCATTCAATAAATCCTATTCTTTCGCTTGCTTTGAATTCATACCGTGGAAAAATTGCTCAAAACATCGTTTGTTTGGTTGAATAAATGATCACAGGATCAATACAGACTTAGCAGGACTTGAAAATTACATCAAATGAAGGACGAACCTATGAGTCCTACCTAAAATTAGATGGAACAGGCAGAGAGAGCACCCGCCAAGGGGTAGAACGACAAGCCTGAACCCCCTCCCCAATAACCGGAATAGGCTTTATACACGCATTCCTTTCAGATAGAGATAGAGGCTGGTAACCTTCATTCAGCTTCGAGCGCCCTTCGAAGCAGCCTGTGTAGTATGACTGCTTCACTCAGTATTATTTCGTGGAGCGATAAGAGCTAGATGTCCGAGCAGTTGAAACTGGAACGAAAATGTTTTGGAATTTAGCAATTGACGTGCCTACTAGTCCAGTAAACGTACTATTCTTGGGTACACCAGGGCTAAGCTAACTTATAGGTAACTCATGATCCTTTTCTCAGATGGTGATTCCACATATTTTGATCTTGGAATTTGAATTCATTCTACTTAGAGTGAGTGAGTGGTGGAACCAAATTGCCTGAGTTGAAACGTTATAGCAGAGGATTTCCTAAGAAAGTAGAAGTGCCGATCGTTGTAATTTTGTTGAAGGATATATCATATTCTTCGCGAAACTCTACTAGCAGTCGCTCCACCGAACGACTCAAAGTTAGACGTGATGCTTGAACTAGTGGTTAACGGTTAAGGATATCCAAGGGCTTTAAATGCTTATTCGAACGAATTATAGCTAACAGGGCAAAACAAGCCCAATGATCAACGTTAAGTATATCCAATGAGGTTGCTCTCGGAAAAACGATTATACTGAAATTGTGGATGAATGATTCGAAGACGGCCAGACAAATATCTCAATATGCGAGAGCTTCCAGTTATAAGCGAAATTTATTAAGAACAAGAGTTTGATTGCTTTTATTATATAGCTGCGTGACAAACGTCTGAAAGGAGAAAGTATGACAGTCATGCAAGGCGTTCAAAGTCCAAGAAACTTCAATTTTAGAGATCAGAATGCGTAATGTCCACTATGTGCAAACCGATGGGATCAGATGCAAAATAGCCTCAGAAAGTGCAAAAGTTAGCAGGCTATCCGTGTCACCCTTTCCAATAAACAGGTCAGGTACTGGGCGACGGGGGAAGGAAGTCAAGGAGAAAGAAGGTAAGCGATGGAGGGCAAGAGAGAGATATAGAGAGGGCAGCCAGTGTCCTGCCCCCTGCGTCCAGGTGGCTAATCAACTGCAGTTAGCGTGTCCCATCTAATGCGCAACGTCTGTTTATATTAGGCCCGGTCACCTCATGGGCAATCATCTTACTGTCCGGCAGAAGTCGACCGGGGTGTGGCTGTGCCTGTGCTTCCAGGAGGCGGCACAGTCACCGCGACTAACCTGGCACGTCAAACAGCCTGCACCCTGTCTGGTTCATCAGGCAACGCAGCATGCACATCAGGCAGCCGTAGTGACCTGAGTCCGGTGACCCCTGCCAGTCGTAGGCCGACCAAAGCGTGCTCCATACCTGTTCCCTTCCCTCCCCCACAGCTGATAAGAATATCGATTTGTTGTAAAGGCACGGGAAATTAGGCAACTGATAGCGCTTATCGGGTCGGCCTCGGTGTGTCTCCTGCTGCGAGCCTTCTCAAACAGGAACGACGTCGAATTTTATGTTTTTATCGCAATTTCCAATCTGAGTGACGTTTGTGGTCTGTTGCCCAATTCAGTCAGTTTGTGCCTATGAGAATTCCATCGAGGAATTTCCAAGGGCAAATGTAGCAGGAAGGATCCGATGAGCCCTGCTTTGAAGGCTAAATTACAAGTGAACCAAATAATTTTCAGTAACATAATGCAGCTCCATCCATATATTTTCGGCTTCGTCTTACTTGGAATGTTTGGTAGAGTATTAAAGATCGCCCAATGAGAGTCACAACTGCCCAGAGCTCAGGACAGCAACGGTCGAAAAGAGGATCTGGGATTCAGGGCTACTTTTATCGGTAAGGATGGTTCCTATGGTTCCCTAGAGAGTACATGAGAACGAGAACCACCCACATTGCGGGTGTCTCTGCACAAAATTCCAGGGAAATAGCGTTAGGTATATGGTCGAATTGAAGGTTAGGGTTCATTGTGGGTTAGGTTTTAGATTAGGGTTGGGGTTAAGATTAGGGCAATGGTTTCGGTTTATGTTACTGTTGTCGTGACGGTTAGGGCATGGGAATATTTACTTTTTCTAGAATTCTGCGCCTAGACACCTCTCTTACACGGGCTGAGTCCAATTAGTAATCCCTACTCTTTTCTAAATCAGCGACCCCTTGTCGCTCCAAATTTTTAACATAATATGGGTAACTAATAACCAATGGAATCTCAAAACTTAAGCAATTCTGTACAAAGATGATAGTTGCACATAGACTTTGGTTTTCGGGCATTTGCTTGTGATTTTTTGGGTAAGAAGTGCACAGACAGTAGGATTAGCTACAGGATTCGTTTGTTCAGCAAGAAGGCAAGGAGACCTAGGAGATCACGACGGATTCTTCTTCGTTGTCAAACATACTTTCTATTTCGGGGCACTCCGATGAATAGATTCCATCTCTGGGGTAAGAATCCTATTTAGCCAAACAAATTCCTTTCGATAGTGCAAGGAAAAGGCAAACGAGACGCAAATATTATAAAGGGCAAGTCACCAACCTACAGTACCCAGCTTTTCCAAAGGGTTCTCCAACAACTGACTCGTATCCATCATCATGTTAGTCTATACTCGTATTAATTGGGAAATTTTTATGCTACATGCCCGCTTAGTTAATGAGGAAACGTAGGCGAGCGCCAACCTGTCACATGCTGACGTAATTTCTAGACAACATCAACTATAAAAACGTAGCAAATATGTTAATTTTTCTGGCTTTCTTTCACTGAAAAACTATTTTAAGGGGAAACATTAGTCTAAGCCATTACACTTGACACGCCAGTTATTCCTAAATAAACGGTTTGAATAAATGCGAAAGCCATGCGTAAAATCCAAAGCTTTGGACTTGGCTCACTTTTGCTTATTCAGATGTGACTATCAAAGCATAAGTCGATCCCGTAAAGCTTTGACAAGCATTGACTGGTGTACGCCATGACGATGTTATTTGGGTTTCGTCTTCCTAATTGGCATGCGAAACTCACTTTCATAAGCGGAACTTCACGGGTCGCCCACGTTGCATAAACCGAACAACGAGGTAGTTGTTTTACTTTTTTTGTTGGAACGAGCACAAACTGGCCGACTGAAGGTTGAACACGTTCCACGGGCAAATCACGTAATATCCACCAATAATGCTTCTTCCACACGGAGGCACACCAAAGAGTATATTTTGTGGATTAATTATTCATTTCCGAGGATATTTAGCTGACTAAACTTGTGGAAAACTAATTGGATTGAGTATTAGTGAACGCCAACTATCATATATGGGTATGTCGATCGCGGCGGTTGCGGAGTACAAGCGTGTGCAACCACAAAAAGTAAACCGGTGGTAACGGCCTAATTCGTTGTTACCTAGCTTCAGACAAAGTAAATTAAAGGTTTGGGGAAGATGCGGCGATGCGCGTACAGGACTCAGTAATGGGATTTTTTACTGCAGAGAGTTGAATCCATTTCTGACTCATTGGTCTTTATACGGGATAGCCAATCAAAGAGGTATCACGCATAATGCTCAAGAAGTCAGAAAAAATGTCAATGGCCTAGTCCAGGCGAAGAGACCGCTTTTAAACATAGGAGAAGTTAATAAAACAGTTCTTACTTTTCCAAATACGATAAAAATTCATGGGTTAGAAACTGTTGCCCTGAGCGCGGTTTAACAGCTCTCAGATCATTCCCACCATAACAAGACTTATTATTTTCTCTGAAGAAACGCAAATTTTCCATCCTTAATCCTGATGGTCCTCTCGCACATTGCTGAGGCGCAAGATTCAACAATAACAAATATTTCCTTCTACAAGGAACCTCAAAGATGACTTAACAAAACGTGGACGAAACAATCACATAAATAATTGATAAGGTTACTAAAAATATATCGGGTTATTTAGTGCCGTAGGCGCCAAACCCACCACAGAGTTGGCATTTTTTCGTGTGATTAGTTCCATCATTTTTATTAAAACTCCGCGACATCGGCTGTGACCATTCTTTTAACATTATACTTAGCGGCACCGTTTTACTGTTCAAGGTTGTTAAAACTTATCAAAAAAGATCGCACCATTTCGTGTGATTACTGTTTTTCAATATATTTATGTAGGAAGAAATACATTCCCTGGGTGACTGGTGGCCTTAGATCAGCCGAAGATCAAATTAGAAAATGTAGATCAAGTATTAGGAAGTTGACTTAGTACTTACGTAGGAAGTAAACTTTGGTAGACGTTCTGCGAGGTTAGCTTCCGAAAGTAAATATTAGTTTTTTTTTAGTTGAGACAACCACTTCGTGTTCACGAAAACCAGGTTACTTACCACGAATACCCCAATAAAACTATTTGTTCGTGATTCGTATGAGGATGAAAACAGTCAGGATTTTTATTAGATAATGAGAAGTACAGACATCTGGAGTTTAACCGAGTTTATAATTGATCATAAATTACTTAACTATATTTCTTAATGTTTTGTTTTATTAAGTTGTTCAATAAAATGTTTTCTTAAAAAACCATAACAAGGAGTATGCAAACAATTTTGTCTAAAACACGCCTGACTAAGTTAACTAATTTTGCCATTAACATTGAAAGGTTCTATAACAAACCACAAGAATTTCCTCAAAATCACATCTTTTTTATTATTTAAAAACTAATTTTTCGAGTAAGTTAGAAAGCATTTTTTTAGAGCTTAAACTTTTAGTTTGATATCAAGTTCGGAAACCAACACAGCATTTGTACTTGTGAAGCATGTTTGAAGGTTACTAGAACCTTGGATTAAAATATTAGAAACTATTAGTTTCTTTTAAAAAACAAATATTATCTCATTGACACTGTATTCTAAAATGTGTAAAAAATGCTGTGGATACAAATTTATATTTTTAGAAAAAAACGAAACCTATTTCCCATTCCAACCAACCAGTGTTGTATGACTTGTAAATATGCTTTGTGTTCAATTCTAGAGATATCATAGTGTTCAAAAAATTAGACAATGCGTAAATTCTGCTATAAAAGTTAAAACGTTGCACTTTGTTTTCTGTGACTTTACATAACATACCCCAGTGTATCACCAGATGCACACCTAAACAGTTTCAAGTGAAGCTTAAAATGACTAATTGATGAGTTTCGTGTGACAGCAGCTACCGAATAAGCATAAAACTACGGACAACGGAACACATTTACACAGAGAAAAATAAAAATAAATGTCAAAATCGAAAAAAATCAAGATTATAATCTTACTATCGATTCATATACGCTCTACGAAAACAAGACGGTTTATTAGATTAGGTTTCATTGAAAGAAAGTATTTCGAGAAACAAATAAGTTTATGCTGATTTAGTTTTCATTAGTTGAGCTGGATCTTAGAAAAATGGCTAGTAATAAGTCAAAGTTGTGAATACATTTGTTGAAAAAAAATTGCGTTCCTCCGGTCACACGAACTGGAAAATCGAATTGCCGTTTTTTTTCTTAAGATAGACTACAATAACAAAAACCTTCAAATGATTAACTGTCAAGCAGGAAATTTAACAAGAAAACATACTGCATCTTTAACTTCTTCAGGGGCAATTCTGCCGTTTGCAAAATTTGGAGATCAAAGAAATTTGAGGAACTTATTCCTGGAACATCGAGTTGAAGGATAGGAAAACCGTGCACATCCGTGAGAAGTGTTACTGTCTCGGTATCTGGACGACGAAAAATAGTGACAGTTGGCAACTTCATTTGCTTGTAAATCAATGAATTAGTGACATCATCTCGTTCAACCAGGCGCTCATTCAGCGTAAGAGAGACAGAATCCAGTGCGGTTACATTGTAGAATATTAGCAGTTCAATTTTCTCAGACAATGACACCTTGGCCTGTCGCCACATGAATTCCAAGTCGAGTTCAGCCGCGCATTCCGCCTCTTTGGCACAATGTATAAGGCATGAAGAAGATGACAAAACATGATCTCCCAAGGACGGCATCGTCACGTCAAAGTTACACATTAATAAAGCCTTTCGCTTCGCAATTAAATGAGCATTTTCTACCGAACATAATACGAAAAGCTTGGGTAAATCATTTCCATGCATTTCCAACCGATGACTGCTAAGGAAAGCCGAGATACTTGACATATTATAATCATGTCGAGATTCGACTCCACCAAGCTGTGCGTCAAGAAATCCATTTTTTGATGGCTGAATAAAATATATCGAGCGTGTACGAGATGAGACATTTGAGTATTTCTCAAAAGCAAGATCAACTGGATGGGTAAATATTTCATAATTTATGCCTAAAAAATATTTAAATTTAAAAATACGATTACCTTCGATAATAAGGAAGAAGAAACTGTTGAAAAGCACGGGTATAAGTACAAGTACAGAACCCATCCACGACATTACTGAATATTTCGAAAAGGTTAAAATTTAGGGTTCACACGTTTAAACGTATTTTAGGTAGTAAAAACAAACAAGTTTTATACTTGTGTTTGGAATGCAAGTTACAAATTTGTGAATTAAATAATTTGGTTTTAATTTAATGAATGCACGAGCTAATAAAATAATGAGTACTAGGACTTTATAATTGACATTTCGTAATCCCTACGAAAGCTTGGATTATCTTGAAAATAGTTGGTTTATAAGGAATACTAGCAGTGCCCTATGCCTTCTTTCTAGTTTTGTGGCCCGTCTCTGAATCATTTAGATTAGGTTTAAATCCTACTGAATCCAGGGTCTCCAGGGCTTAATCGCATTTTTAAGATGCGGCTCTATAAATACACCGATGATTTTTGAAAAGCAGTCTTATTCAAAAACTTTTAATGCCTACTTGGTGGATTACAGCATTTAAGTTCCTGCTTTGACCTCCTGACGACATTGTGCAGAAGACTGTAGTTTGAGTTGTAGGACAGTAGGTAACTGCGGGACGACTTGCCTAATCAACGAAGATTTTCTTCGAAGTTGGCTTTATCGGCAGCATTGTTGATCAACTTAAAATTTTTTTTTACTTGTTTAGAATTAAGAATGTATATTTTTTTAGCAACGTTAAGGCACTTTCTAAACGTCAATATAGGAGAATCGAGAACGAGAGAAAAAACAGCCTGCATGTGCGTACGAAATACATACAAGGGATGTTAGTTTACCGTACAGGAAAACAGGGTCAACTTGAAGTATGCGTAAGAAACACTTTGTGCATGAACTAGGGTGGCCAGCTTAGCAATGACAAAATTAAATGAAGCGTATCAATGATATGAGAATAGAAACTAAACAAGTTTGCTGCATATGATTTCAAATAGCCACATAATAGAAACGTTTTGTTGGTTCAAAAGACGCTCGGAATAAAAAATAATTCTGGTGACCTGGCCATCGGTGATGGAACATAAAAGTCATCCACGTGATAATCAAAGCATAATACAGATTTTCTTAAAAGTTTCAAGAGCCAGAGTCAGGGTTTGGAGCGCCAGAGAAACAGGGTTAGAATCAGCGATAAGCTGTCCGGATTGGACACTATTGGAGGGAGTGCTTCGGATGACGCCCAATCACACAAAGGAAAATTCTTTGGAAAGACGATCGTGCAACACATAATACTTTTAACGACAACGTTGCTGGAAAATATTCAGGACAGCGTCTCTTTCGGCAACCGAATCCTCTGGGTAATTACACTGATCCACCGATCGAAAAATGCATTTATAGTGAGTTTCCGTACAAATCTAGAGAGGTGTGACCGTTTTTGCACAAGTAAAATGGGTTATGGAATTAATGGGATTTCATTGCTTCATTGTTAATAAACACAAGAGAAATAGGCTGGTTAATGGCACTGATACCTGTGGGATACCACTCTCTCTGACTATGTACCTTGCTTGCTGTACCCCGAGACGGATAATTTGAGAAAGACCATCGAGAAAAGTTTCTGTTATGTTAAAAGTTTGACTCTGGTACCCATCGCTCTCAACTTTTACAGGAGATGTTGCTGCGAAACACTATCAAAGGCCTCCAATAAGTCAATAAGGGACACATGCACAGTATCTTTTGTATAGATTGCTCTTGTACAGCTTTGGATCGCAATAAGTAAATTCGTTACGTACCATCTTCTCCTAGGAAAACCGTGTTATCTATTCAACAGGAGATTATTGGTTCCCAGATAAATACTCAATTCCTTTAATGGTCCACTGTATTGCTTCGTAGCAGTTTGATGTTGGACTGTCTGAGCTGTATTTAATAGAAAGCCCTGACGTTAACTTCTGTGATGCGGTAGAATGCGGCTAATTTTCTAGTCTAAGTCACTTTTAGTCATTTTATTGAGGGAAGTAGGCTTTTCCCCTGGAGCTTCCTTTTCAAATTTAAAAAATGCATTCGTTCCAGCTGTAAAAGAAATCATTCTTAAACCACGGACGCTAGGCCTGGACGGCATATTCCAAGTGAGATCGAACAAATTCCCCGTAGGTTTTTCGGAAGAGTTCCTTATCAATCTGCATAAATCCACTTCTGAGCGCAACTAAGACCTGTGTCGCGCGTTAAGCTGCCTTTAAACACTGTGGAGATGGTTTGAGTAAGAATTCTGTTTGAACACCAAGGTCCATCTGTTCATCGACAATCGAAAGGGGCTGGCCATTCAAAAGTTATTGGAAGACTCATCCTCCTCACTGTTCCTTCTAGTACGGAGTCTTAGATCCACACTTCACAACGTTAAAATTTAAGAGTTTACGTGCAGACCAGCTGCTAAGCCGGTTGAGACTCTCTTGAAGTGCGTGCCAATCGGCATCAGATCTGCTGACCCTTCACAATTTAACATCGTCTGCAAACATAACAGCGCTGCAACTCAGGTCGTAGACATAGGCGTTCATGTACACTACGAAGAGTAATGGCTCTAAGACGGAGCTTTGAGGGACACTACTTTGAACCGGAGCAGGTGTTGACTTCGAGGTATCGATGCACACAGTTTGCAATCTTCCTGTCTGTGGGAAAAATTATATTACCAAACGATAACTGGCATGGAAAGGGTAGCGGTTTTTGCCAGCTTCTGAGCAACATCAACGAACAGATTATAGGACTCTCATCCAAACCGGGAGATTTACATTCCGCCAAAATTGTAAGTTCTTTGAAAATCGTTTATTTTTGAAAAAGTAAATTTGAATAATTGTTGATCCCATGAAGAACAGTTTCTTCACTGAAACCAGACTGACCAAATTTATGAAAATTCTCAGCTCTCCGATATCTCGAAACGATCATCACTTCTGATAACAGGAATTGATTTCCTGATTTGTCTGCTCTATCGTAAGTAACTTTAGAGTAGCTTAGGATTTTTGCTGCCTCTGGGGAGCAAATCAATCTCAAAATTCCAGTGTCTTTGAGAACCAAGCTTTCGAACTTGTACCTATGGATTTTATACCCTTTGACGCCTGCGCTATCACTGCATTGTCATTCGGTCTCACCGAGCAGCCATGATCACGTATGACCAGAAATATCAATAGCAGGTTACATTTTAAGGGTCCGGAAGATAGGATTAAAAAGTCGAATTTATTCCGTCTATATTGGTGAGCTTAAATCGAAGGAATGCTGACTTTCCTCGTTTCCGTTCCTTGGACCTGTTTGAGAAGGTCAATAACTTTCCTATTCCACAGTTTCCAGACTGGCATTCTGTAATCAATATGGAGTCTCACGAAGACACCAAACAATTTTGCAGAGGTTTCAGAACGAAATATTTTGAGAGCACTCTAAATCCGGCGGAATAACTCAGTCTGCCAACTGACATTAAATACTATTTTTATTGTTATTATTATTAGTAGTGATCTATTTGTCATCTGGACCGCATTCTTCCAATGCTCTGATGGAATCGAATCAGCGCTCATCCGCATTTACAGATCTTCGGCCGTTGCTAAATTTTTAATGCAGTGCCGTTAATAGAAACTTGTATTTGGCAGATATGCTTTAAGTGGAGCTTATTTGTCGTAATACGCACTTGTATACAGCAAACGTGATAAACACCTTGGTGGACTATACACTTCATTTTTCTCTGTTTTATCCCAACATTTTCCTCATCAGCACAGTTGACTGCCGACCGTATTTTTATGTCAATGTAATCTTTTGCATGAACTTAGGAGTAAGAAGCCTCAAATTGAACTCTAGGGGAAATTACCTTCAATTTTTATCCACTTCTAGGTGAAATTCCCCACAAAAAACTTTATGCACTACCTGGGGCACGAAATTTTGGCCACATTTAAAAATCTGCCTCTAATTTCCATTTCCAAAATACAGTGAAAGAGAATCGGTATGTTATCATATCAAAGGATCCCTGAAGGTACAAAATACATTATCTATTAGATTGCCCCTGTCTAGAACTTGCGTCCATTTCTCATCGAAAATTGCAATTCCTGTGACATTTATCCATAACTGACGGGCTGCCAGATGTAAGCGCGTCCCCGAAAAACCGTGTTGGGCACCGCAGAATATGCTGTTTACCTTTAGATACGACATTAGGCTCGTTTTATACTGCACTCCATTAGTTTGCACAGCATGCCTGCTAAACTGAATGGAGAATATTTTTTCGTACATCCGTGATTTTATCATATTGATCTGGTAACGAATGCAAACTTCGGATCCCCCGAGAGCTGGCTTTCTTCAAATAACTTCTGAACTATACTAGATAATGGTTCGCACAGTGCATTGGCAAGTTCTCTAATTGTGAGTGCTCGTATAAAGTCCAGATCAGGTGCTTTGGTGGGTGTCGATAGTAAGAATACTGCTCTTAGTATTGCCGATGAAAACTTCAACTCCTCTTTTGAGGAGGGGAGTGGGGTTAAAGTAAATAAAAATGGTTATTTGGACACCGAATGACAGAGAAAAAGAACAACGCACTAAATAGAAGACTGGCTGAATGAAATTACAAAAAACGGATGCTTTAATTTGATTATCGGTCCCCAGTGATCCGGTTGGAAATCTTAAAGCAAACACCAGATCTCAGTTTCTTTCAGTACTCAGTATGTATTCATGCGTGATTTTGGAGTGTTCCAGTATTTTTTGATATATTCAGTTCAACCTATTTGCTTAAGTTTTAAAAATTTCGTTTTTTTCTTATATTCGTGTAGGTACTCATCAGTATTAAAATTGAAGACGATACTATTACATTTGTTGCGTACATGACTTCAAATTTGGGTATTTGTTAGGTCTCATCTGACAAGTGATCGCTAATTAATTAAAAAATAACTTATAAAACCACGCTATTAATTCATCTGCGCGCATGCTTGCAGTGAATGATCAGCGCACTCTAATTTGAATTTTCCTGTCATTTTGCAACTAGACAGTTCGTCACGCGATAATCTACTCATTATACTCTAAGCATAATACACAGATTTACCTCTGTACTACAGCCGGCTTCCATGGACCACCCAAATCTTTTGGTCCTGTAGATTTCTACCGATACGTCAAACATATGACTCAAAGATAAAAGACCTAGCGACAATGCTGCCCAACATTTGGCAATCAGCGATGACCTACTAATGATAGACCTTGTGCATTCAGTTGGATAAATCGACTTAACGTCAATAAAGTAATATTTCGGTATATTTAGGTTAATAGGCATTGTCTTTGAAGACCCTGTTAGAAAACTGTACAATATTCATCTAAAAATAAATACCTTTCTATAAAATTTTAAAATAAATTAAGCAAAAGTAGCGATTATATCACAGATACCCTGAAGGATAAATATTTAAGCGAAATAATGTACACCATCGCTACCTGTGGGTGTAGCCTTATGAAACACGGCTGTCGAAACTCAACCTCTTTCCCTTGCGCAATAGACATCTTCCGGGGGGACCTGATACTAACATTCCGCATACTATGCGTCCAGGACTGTTGTCTCGTCCCAGCTGATTTCTTCGAGTTAGCAACAAGAACGAACTTGAGAGGTCATCCTCTCAAATTACGTGTGACTGGAGCAAGGCTAGACACTCGGAAGTACTTCTTTTCACAAAGAGTAGTCGAAGCTTGGAGTAGTCTTCCTCTGGATGTTGTGAGGTCGGACTCCTTGGAGGTTTTTAAGCGAAAGTTAGATCGATATAATGGTGAGAGCCACAACATGAACTGAAAGCTGCAACAGTCACGTCAGCAAATAAGGTATTTATGATACTACTAGCCACATTTGACTAACATTTATTTGTTTGTTATTTAAGTTTGAGATCTTGCCCTCTCATAATTCCCATGCTGGGGTGTTCGAGGTCTTCACTGCTTAATTAATTGCACACCTTGGTGACACCGTGAGTGCTCGCATCAGCTGGAACTGGCGGCCGTCGTCTATGAGATGTATATATATATATATATATATATATATATATATATATATATATATATGATAGTGTGGGGCTCACCGATCTGCTTAAGGAACATGTATGTTCCGTTGTGCCCTGGAGCTCAGATTAAAGCCCTCGCAGGCGGTAGCATAGCGACGTGTAGCATAGCAAATACCAAAGGTCGCGGGTTCGAATCCCAGGTGTGCCACACTTGGGATTGGGTATGACTGGCTGGTGACGGCTAATAAGCCAGAAATGGCCATTCCGGTCTCCCTTATCTTTGTCGGTTCCATTCCATTTATATATATATTTGGTTTTTGAATGTTACTGTTGTGTCCGCCATTATAACTTCTTTAGGAATTCTGTAACAGGCACTGACAACCCGCTGCGAAAACGAGTATCTTCGAAAATCATGTGAGATAAGGCTCCTCAAATTTGACGGGGTTTCCACGCAGATTCGTTATGTGTATATTTAGGGACAGTACCTTTCCGGGTACTCAAATAAATAAATATATATATATATGTATTTGAGAGTCACTGTGTAGCCCTTGATGACCTTATTTGTGTTCATTCAGAATTATAAATACAGGTATATTGAGAGAGCATAAAATATTCAAGTGTAAGGTTAATGGCAACATTTTACGTCAAAAATGTGCTAGTACGAAAAATGTAAATTGAAATCATGAAGACAAGTTCATGGCTAGCCGGAGATAGTTCTGCCGCGCAAGTCATCTGTTAACACATCCGCCGTGTCCGACGTCACTAATTTCCTTGGGTATGAGCTTCATGGTTGAACCAATCAATGGCTGAAAGGAAACTTTTGTTAATCTAGTCGTATACTTTCACGTTTGACCTTGAATTGATGACCACACAAGTGAGTAATATCTGTAAACCTAAAGAAATCTCCGGATTTTAGTAAACAGGCATGTGCTGGAATAATGCAGGTCGCACTTCATCTGTCTATAAGAAAGGCGAAAAAGTCAGCTTGACCAATGTTTCTGGATATGACAGGATCCTAAAACAGGCTACCAGTTTTGTCGCCCGTCGCTGCACTTACTCCATAGCAGTCCTGTTTTTCTTCGTCTCGGGCATCCATATTGGCATTTCGAACTCAAAACGTAGGGTAAGAAAAGAACTGAAGATCCGGGCGAACAGGTTGGGGGAGAGACTATGAAAGCCTACCCGATCCAGTGCATGATGCACGTCACCTTTTGGACGACTCATTTAGCGTGTTAAGAGCGCAGTTAATTTGAAGCTGTCCATCTGCCTAGTTCATTGGGCGTGCTCACTTCTTTTTTGGGGTATCGTTCAGGCAGTACTGGTGTTAAGAGATACTTCTACTCTCAGATTGCAAGCGTAAGACTACATGTTTGTGTATATTAAACGCCAAAGGCACTTCCTACACTTAAAAGCAAATTTATCAAGGCTTTAAGGAGTTTCTGCATGTTGTCAGCAGATATAATGGTTTTCGAGATTCTTATATCATATGCAAACATGGTGGCACCGAAGTCAAGATTATCCGTCTTTTGGTTGCCAATGCAAAGAAATCAGCAAATTGCAAGGCCAATATCGGATGTTAAAATTCTATTATATCTGTATAAGATTAAATCCGATCTGTCGGGACTCAAGGGAAGATGGATAAAGCGCATAAAGTCTTCATTAGTATGGTAAAGTACGGAGGCCTTTCATAATTTTCCTCACCCTCATTTATTCCTTTCCAGTAACTTTCAATCTTTTTAGCCAGGGACGCCACGCCTGGATTCCATATTTCAGGTACAATCGCACAAGGACTCGCTATAATTCTCTAAAGAGCTCTTTATCTATGTCAATTAAAGTTCTTTTATTTGCGAAGAGAACCCCGGTTGCCATTTTAACCGCCTTCAGACAATGATAGGAGGGCTTCAGTGGTGATGAAAAGGTGAGTTAAGTTTTCTTTGCCCAGTAACATATCACAGGCACATTTCGCTAAGTAAATATTGAGGAGCATCACCATTGGCCCTCTTCGTCTTTGTTGTTATGTGCAGTACGACACACTTCTCAAGGTTAAACCCCAGCAACCATTTATCAAACCATTCATTTAATTGGTAAAGTACTTCTTGCAGGGAATTTTCATTATTCTTACATCTTATCTGCAGACATGAATCCCTTGGAGGCCAGGCCATTCATGTAATCTCTGACATCTCTGACATCCCTAACAGAACTCTTAGGTACCCCACTCACAACTGGCCCCAGCATTGATTTCACATTTCCACTGCACACAGACCACGATCGGCCGACTATAAAGTCGCTTGCTAATCTGCCAAGTTCCCTTTTATCCCAGGTTCTCGAAAATTGCGTAGAAACAGACGATGTGAAAGGCTCTTTTAAGGACAATGTTAAAGACACCGATCCTTGTAGCTCCATCTAACGAGTGGGACCATTGCACGACTAAATAGACCATATTTGTTAGGCAGGAGTGGTTTTATCGAAAGCCGTGTTGCACACCTTCCATAGCTGACTCCAAACTATCTCTTATAAGTAATACTTATACTCGAAATGATCGTCACGACAGCCGTGGTGGTGGAAGTTGTATCTATGTTAAGCAAGCGCTGGCATTTCAGACCTTAGACCATCTGCAAGTAACTGCAGTTGAAGAGAGCTGTTGGCTTCAAATTACCTTCAAGAATAAGAAATCTTTACTCATTGACTGTTTCTGTCACCCGCCAAATACCAGTGAGGTTTATGAAATTTGTCTCTAAAAGGCATTTGATGCCGTGGCTGGCTTAAATTTTAACTATTGCCGGATTGTAGGTTATTTTAACCTTCCTGAAATTTGATGGTTTCCACCTTCCGGCTCCATAAAGTTCGAGGATTTATTCGAGTCCGTAGATGTCGGTATGTGAGATTAGGTGGTTGATTTTTCTACCCCAGGATAAAGCATGCTTGATCTAATATTTTGCAGAGGTTTACTGCCTCTGACCGTATCATTTTTTAGGCCCACTTGGTAGCTCAGACCACGTCATCGGTGTTGCTACACTACAATTCGAAACCGATGAAATTTTTTCCAAAAATATAGCATTTTATTTGAATTCCGATCAGCCCTTCTGATAGAAGTATTGATACATCTTAATTCCCATAAGTGGTCTGACTTGTTTCTATGTCAGGATGTGAGCACCTGTATCGGTATGGTTTACGAAGTTTTGAATCCACGTATTTCTCGTTTTTTTTCCCCGTAAGAATATAATTAACGTCATGGATGAGGTTTATCTCTCTTCATGCGTTCGCCGTAGGTTACGTTATCTCTTTGTCAATTCCATCTGCAAAACGACATTTCCGTTCTGCTTTTGATTCACAGTATTTTTGAGCAGGCTATGAGGCTAGCCAATGAGGTCAAATTGGTTTAAAACCGTTCGTTAAATGTCGCGAACATTTTTGCACGAAAAGTAAGCACCCATAGAAAAACACGGCACCCGTCCTTCGAGACGCCATTGAAAGTCGGCCGCTCCCTATCCAACCATCCGGTGTTGGGCCAGTGCAGACCTCGAAACCATCTCGGACGTAACTGTAGCCATCTGACGTTTTCGTCAATCTTATAGTCCTGGACCAGATAGCGTCCCGGTCAGTATTATAAAGGCGGATGCTAAGGATATTCTACAGTCCCTACAGTGTAAGCTATTTAATATAGCTCTGGAAAGTGAAACCTTTTGCAGTGTGTTTTAGGAATCGCACATTCTATCTATTCCCAAACATGGTCAATCTACGTCATTTGACGAGTTTCGGCCAATCAAAACACTATCCGCAGTTTCGAAAATCTTGGAGACCTTGAGCAATGATAGGATGCTGTATCACTTAACCGGAAATAACCTACTGAGAGCGACCCAGCATGAGCTCCTCAAAACAAGGTCTTATGAGATCTGTTAGTTCCCTATCTTTGATCACGTTCTACAATCTAGGGATATTGGTTTTTCACTTTGCATTTCGATTACACTAAGGCCTTTGATCATGCTGACCATGCCCTTCTTCTCCATAAACTCTCCTATTTTGGTAGATGTGGTTAACTTCTGAACTTGATATCTTCTATCTGAGCTTTCGCACACAAGCTGTTAAGATCTCCAATGTTATCTCCAACCCCGGACTTGTAAGGAGTCGAGTTATTATGGGTAGTGTGCGTGGCCCGCTCATATTTTTCTTTTTGTCAATGATAAATCAGGTTTATTTCGGAATGGTAAGCCCTTTATGTATTCCAACTATTTAAAAGTTACCTGTCGATACAAGCCATAGATCGCGACACCTTGTTCGAACTATAAAAAATGTCTTGATGCCTTTGCCCAGTGGTGCTGCACATAGTGCCTTTCCCTTTCTTGGCCCAAATGGTCGGTTATTGTTTTTGGCGACCACCATCAGCCAAAACTAAGCATGAATGGTGTAGGTATTTTAAAAATTTACATGTTTGTATCTTTCTTGTTCACCTGAATCGTTATGTACGCTTGTTTTAATGTGCCAAATAAAACACAACATCCAGCTTCAACCGGAATATTGGACGTCTTCTGTTTTCGCTGCTGCATGTCACCGCTGCTCTCTTGATTGTACTGATCTCTCTCAATTACTTGCTGTCATTTGCAACGATCGATCTTCATTTCTCGATTGCATTCTACCGAACGTCGTCTCAATTGAACTGCTGACTCTGCTCTTCGTTCTTGATGCATAGCTTTCTGGATCTAGTTCAGAGTTCATTACAATTCTCAACAACACTTGCTATCTAGAAGCTGCGTTTTTTTGCCAGTTGAAGCTGTTTTTTGAAGCATCGTTGACTCATTGATACTACAACCAGACTTTTCACCGTCGGTACGGTCACCTCTGAAACTTCGGTTGGCATACACTTGACTATTCCAAGTTCGCAATTTGCTGACATTTTGAAGGACTATCTGTCCCTCGTTAAACCTTGTCAGTTTACCGAAAACGTTCAGCACACAGTTAAGCATCACATACTTACCACAGGGCAACCCGTTTATGCCCACCCACGCAGGCTTCATCCAGAAAAGCTGCGGGTGGTTAGAAGTGAGTTCGAACACATGCTAAATTTGGGGATTATTCGCCATTCTTCCAGCCCATGGGCCTCTCCACTGCACATGGTCCCCAAGAAATCGGCCGATGATTGGAGGCCATGCGGGGATTATCGTGCTTTGAATAGAGCAACCGTCCCTGATCGGTAAACCATTCCTCATATTCACGATTTTTCTCACATGTTGGCTGGAAAGACTATTTTGTCCAAGATAGACCTCGTGGGAGCATATAATTAGATACTGGTCACTGAGGAAGACATCCCCAAGACCGCCATCACAACGCCTTTTGGCTTGTTCGAATTTCTCTGCATGCCTTTCGGTTTGCGTAACGCCGCCCAATCCTTCCAGTGGTTTATTTATGAGGTCTTTCGCAGTCTTGCGTTTACATTTGTCTATATTGAAGACATACTCGTCGCATGTTCTTCGCCAGCGGAACATGCATCGCACTTGCGCCAAGTGTTCGATCGTTTCCAGCAACATGGTTTGCAAGTAAACGTCGACAAATGCCTTTTTGGCGTTCCTTCTCTTGATTTCCTTGGTCATCACGTCGATCAGCATGGAATCACATCACTTTCAGAGAAGGTGCAAAGCGTTTTATCGTTTCCGTCTCCCAAGTCCCTCAAACAACTGCGAAGTTTCATTGGACTTATCAATTACTACCGACGTTTCATTCCCAACTGTGCGGCAATACTGGCTCCCTTGACTGATCTTTTAAAGTCGAAAGCCCAGCCCTATCATTGTCTGAAGGCGGTTAAAATGGCAACCGGGGTTCTCTTTGCAAATAAAAGAACTTTAATTGACATCGATAAAGAGCTCTTTAGAGAACTATAGCGAGTCCTTGTGCGGTTGCACCTGAAATATGGAATCCAGGCGTGACGTCCCTGGCTAAAAAGATTGAAAGTTACTGGAAAGGAATAAATGAGGGTGAGGAAAATTATGAAAGGCCTCCGTACTTTACCATACTAATGAAGACTTTATGCGTTTTATCCATTTTCCCTTGAGTCCCGACAGATCGGATTTAATCTTATACAGATATAATAGAATTTTAACATCCGATATTGGCCTTGCAATTTGCTGATTTCTTTGCATTGGCAACCAAAAGACCGATAATCTTGACTTCGGTGCCACCATGTTTGCATATGATATAAGAATCTCGAAAACCATTATATCTGCTGACAACATGCAGAAACTCCTTAAAGCCTTGATAAATTTGCTTTTAAGTGTAGGAAGTGCCTTTGGCGTTTAATATACACAAACATGTAGTCTTACGCTTGCAATCTGAGAGTAGAAGTATCTCTTAACACCAGTACTGCCTGAACGATACCCTAAAAAAGAAGTGAGCACGCCCAATGAACTAGGCAGCTGGACAGCTTCAAATTTACTGCGCTCTTAACACGCTAAATGAGTCGTCCAAAAGGTGACGTGCATCATGCACTGGATCGGGTAGGCTTTCATAGTCTCTCCCCCAACCTGTTCGCCCGGATCTTCAGTTCTTTTGTTACCCTACGTTTTGAGTTCGAAATGCCAATATGGATGCCCGAGACGAAGAAAAACAGGGCTCCTATGGAGTTAGTGCAGCGACGGGCGACAAAACTGGTAGCCTGTTTTAGGATCCTGTCATATCCAGAAACATTGGTCAAGCTGACTTTTTCGCCTTTCTTTATAGACAGATGAAGTGCGACCTGCATTATTCCAGCACATGCCTGTTTACTAAAATCCGGAGATTTCTTTAAGTTTACAGATATGACTCACTTGTGTGGTCATCAATTCAAGGTCAAACGCGAAAGTATACGACTAGATTAACAAAAGTTTCCTTTCAGCCATTGATTGGTTCAACCATGAAGCTCATACCCAAGGAAATTAGTGACGTCGGACCCGGCGGATGTGTTAACAGATGACTTGCGCGGCAGAACTATCTCCTGCTAGCCATGAACTTGTCTTCATGATTTCAATTTACATTTTTCGTACTAGCACATTTTTGACGTAAAATGTTGCCGTTAACCTTACTTTTGACTATTTTATGCTCTCTCAATATACTTGTATTTATAATTCTGAATGAACATAAATGAGGTCATCAGCCTGATATATGCCCCCTCGGATTCTGGTGACCTTTCACTGTGGTATTACGTGCGCTTCTCCTCATATTCTTTCGTACATCCCAGACTGTTTTTTACATATTTTTATATGCTACTTCTTCTTTTTAAATTCATCCTCTAGTTTACTCAACTTAGACGCTACCAATTAACAACCATTATATGAATATTCTCGTAAATCTGTTGTAGAGCTTTTACAAGACTTTTAGAGCGGGTCTGCTGCAAATCTGGTTTTCCAATAAGTGCTATTCTTATGCCTTGGAAGACCTTTTTACCGCAAAAAAAACTTCCAACCAACTGTAATTGATGAGTTTATTTTAAGTCTCTTCCTAGGTTTTAAGGAGAATAATAGCAACTAAAGTGTACTATAAGAAACTTACTATCTTGTACATATCCGATCACAACCAACAGGAAAACAAGCCCGAGGCTTCGTCGTTAAAGCTTCGGACTAAGAGTCAGCGAATGCAAAATTGTTTTCAGGAGAGTGGACACAATTTTGCCATTAAAAGGTGACTGGCGTAAAGGGAAGCAGAGAACAAGCTCGACGCTTCCGAGTCTCCTCAAATCCGACAGTTCGACCGTTGTTGCCGATGGTGCCCGCCATGTGCCTCACAGCATGGTGGCCGCAAGGATAGTAGCTTGCTCGTGGATTAGTCTTTAGTATATTTTCACATCATCTACCGTACCCTCTACTCCTCCCCCCACCTGAACCCGATGTCAAGACAGCCAGGAAGACAGGAGGCTGGATAACGCGCAGGTGGCTTGCACGGCTGGAACTCGCAATTAAGCGTATAACCATACCGCTCCCTCCCAACCTCACTTGTTATATGTGCGCATCCCCAATAATGCTAGTCATGTCCTCATCTAACCAAGTTCAGTGAATCTACTGCATAGCATGTTTAAGGGCTATTCTGGCCATGTAATCTAATACAGGAAAAAGCGCCCCTACTTATATTCAAACAGTGATAGTGCCTGGCAGACATATCCATGCTTTCTCTTTCGATAAGTTTCACTTCAAAACCGCATGCACGTGGCAGGCGAACGCTTGAGGTCATCCTAAAGCCCATTCGGCGTGTCCGCCAAGCTCAGTATCCGTCTTGTCCATGGGTTAGTTTACAAGAATCCATATGTTTATGAACGTCACCACGCCTACTTAAAACACTTTCAGTAGAAATGACAACAAATAATTGACTCGGTAGCGGGGCTTATTGGACATCCACCGATTAACTTCCCATTAGCTGTGAAATACAAAAGGCATTTTATTTCACGACGGGCATCATAGGAGAAAGAGGCAAAAAGCCTGATTTATACGCCAGTAAAGGCAAGGCAATCATTCGCTTTTGTCAGAGGTGGCAGAATGCAGTGTTTCGATAGGAAGTTTAATCGCCGAGCGAGCGTACGTATTTTAAAAACATCGAAAACAAGCTGAATAATTTGGTGGCGAAAAATTCGCAGCCCCGAGAAAGAGCGCGGACATCACTTGTAAGTGCTCACGAACAAACGTTATTTTCAAAAAATAGGCTAGCTTGTGTTGGAAGCGCGTTTGTCGATGAAGTTACGAGACATGCTTGCCACGTTAGTACCTTGGGGTTCAGTCACTCACCTCTGTATTTGTCCGTACTCCTTTCAGTTTGTTCGAAGCCAGTCGTGCAGGAAGCATCTGGCTTCCAAGTTGGTTTTCCTTGCTCTTATGGCGTAGTTTCTTTGGTTACGCTGTATCGATCGACTACTGCAAACTGACTGGGCGAAAGCCGTGGAAACCAACCCGAGTGTTCAAACGCTTTACAGGGGATATGTCTGGTCAAATTCAGTGTTGTTCTTCCAAAGCTTTTCCTTAGAATCCTCCAAAATTGCTGTGGCGGTAATGGCAGCGGGAAGGCGATGCGTCAAGCGACTGAACTGGCATATGGCAACCAAGTCTCGTGTGTCTCCACAAAACCACAACGATTGTTGTGCGGCATTTGACGATGTGTACAGTGTCTTCAGCGTGCTCGCGAGTACCAAGTTAGGATCCAGCGTCCCTGTTATACGTCGTCCCCCTACAGGCGTGTCTCCGGCTTTCAGTCAGTGTTCCCCAATATTGCTACAATCGCCGTCCGTGGAGCAGACTGCACAGACAATCGCGAGGTTTCTGCAGACAACAACACATTATCAGGCTGCACCATATGCACCGAAATAGCAGTGTGCAACTGTTTAAGATTTCGAGGTGTAACAGGCAGGCCTGAGGCTTGCCAAGCTAAAAATCGCACTCCCGTATGTTGACCTCAGACAATATTTTTGATGAATTAAGGCAAAATTTATTTTAGGACCACACACAGATCGAAAATTTCGGACAACCAAAAAACACTGCAGAGGGTTTTATTAGACAAAGCAGTGCGTGTTTGTACCTACAGTTTAAAAAATCCAAGGGAAGTGGAGCACGAGGCTCTTGAAATAGCAACCTCGCAATCCGAAATGGAAACCATAGTGGAAGTAGAGAAACTGAAAGCGGTTAGATCGAAATAAAAGTGAATCAGCCTAAATAAACCTTCCATGGATCTAAAGCGTAGGGCTTTTGGGAGACTTGTAGGAATTAGCAGTAAAAGAGGTTGAATGGGAGGTTAATAACTCTGATGGAGACGAGATACTGCTCCTAGTCCCCATAGGAATTCATGCATAAGACAGGGTGGTATCTCTAACCCTAGAATAAAATAAAAACGTTAGACAATCAATCGGGCAGTCACCTCATAGCAACAGCGAGCAGCTCAGCGAAGTTAGTGTAATATATTTTAATACGGTTTACAATGCGAGTAATTTGGGATGGAAATAATCAGCGAAAGGTTCCTGGAAAACCACAAGTAAACGAAGACCCCAAATATTTACGATAGGGAAAGGGTCGCCACGTTACCGTCAGCTAAGAAACACACCTGAGCCTGCAGTACAATTGGATGCACGTCTATTGCGTCACCCGGTGGCAGACAGTAAACGTTATCATCTTATGCTATACCAATCAATTTAAAAGTAGAACCATTCGTTAATACAGTAGAGGCAACGTCTGTGAAGCTAGTCAGGTTTATTTGCTAAAGCAGACGGAGCAAAAATCTGGAGCCTACATCCGTTTCTTCACTTCAGGCGGTCAAGTAATTCCAGATAGCTCGGGCCGAGAATGAATGAATGGGTCACAATGCGCCTCCACCTTTCATGATCACCAGCGGCCGATAGCCGTTGCGGAACGCCTGACCCTTATTGACTTTGACTATATGTAGAGTCCAGCCACAGCATTTCTCGCTTTGATAGCAAATATAACTGAGCAGCAGACACTATAGCCACCGAGAGCGTTGGTATGACAATCATAGAGGCAGAAAGACAAGAGAGTAATCGCTATCCAGACAAAAAATATGCTCGGTTTCGATCGAAGGTGGCTGCGGTAGACGAAAAAAGTCTCCAGAAACTTCTAAGAAGCCATTGGAATAGAGGCAGCTACAAAATCCTGGATCAGACGAATGTGCTTTGAATACCCTTTCTCAATTTGCACAATCCATGCAGGGATATGTAGGACTAACTGACAGATGGGACGAGCGGAAGCAGTCTCAGTGCCAAGTTGTTTTAAGTCCGACCGAACGCAATTCTTCCACAACAGCCACGAATCGTAAAAAGGATGCTAGACGCAGGCGGATGAAACAACCGGAGGTAAAGTTGAAATGGTACATTCACATCAACATGTTCAAAATTCTGACACAAACCCCAAAAGACACATGTAAGGGAGGTGGGAAAATGCAAAACATTATTATACATAAAATGGAAACGACTGAAATAAGCTCGAGGATGGACAGAAATGAGGCAGCATCAACAGGCAAAAGTCAAGTCATTTGTATCACAAAAGTCTTTTAGTTGCTTCAAAAGGCGATCAACGTGGTCCTTGAGAACGGCCTCAGAATTTTTGTCTTGGCACATTGAACTGGTAACGCTGAGGGAATAATCGGGACCATAGCTGATCAGTTCTGGATGATCCGGAATATCATCAGGTAGTTCGTATCTAAAGTAAAACAAGACAGCCAGAACAGGTGGCGAGTGCGGAGAGTGGAAAAGCAATATAGACGGTCGAGCAAGCAAGACACAAAGGCGCCATAGGCAGCTGATGACGAAAGAACATATCGATCTTAAGAAACAACGGTACGCTTCGTGAGTGGAATATATACAGCAGATAAAGGAGGCTTAAGTGATTCTATGGGTTGCAAAATTTTGCCAGCCCCGTAGAGCGTAATCGAGGAAGTTCAGGCGGAAAATTCAACTGAGAAGCAGAGAGATAGCTTATAAAGAGCGAGACTGATACCTGTGGTGCCTACTGAACCTCTTAGTGGAATTCAAATCGCCGATAAGGGGTATAGGGTACAAGGGTTAACATAAGCAAGCCAGGAAAACAGACGGGAGTGTAGCACTTGGTGGAGGCATTTTATCAGGTCCAGCACAATGTCTCAGTTAGTTTTTGAGGTCAACGAACGACGACGTTGACCGGGTGCCCAACAGCATGGTAGGCATAGGGAAGATGATTTGCACGTGAAGTGGTTTGCAGTGATAGTAGACTTGCACTGCATCAACCGCACTCTCTCCCACTTTACCCATCTAAGACCGTTGTCAAGAGAGAGAGGGGGGGAGAGAGAGAGAGGAGAGAGGGGCAGAAAGATGAGATCAGGCGCAACGAGAGGCAGAGGTAAGCAGCGTACCAGACACGCCTGGTCTGCGCACAAGGGGACAGAATTTCACAAAAAAAACAACAAGGGCACAGCTCGGTTCCCAAACTGAGTCTGCGTAGCATTGAAGCCACAGTAGGAGTTATTCTGCCAGTCCGCAGATTCGACCGCACTCGCTTCGTTCTTGCAGGCCCCAGGTAAGTATCACAGCAAACACCATTTTTAGTACCTATAGTAATCGGGCTACCAACAAAGTTGAGAGAAGGGACAGTTGGGGGATGTATAGAAGACGCAGGGAGAGGGTTACGAAGTTGGTAAATAGACAGTGGCACTGAATGCCTTGCCGCACGGGGTCATCTGACGCCATTTGACACGCGGCTCTCATCAGCGACTAACACTATGTCGATACCTCCCAACGATCGCCTTGTGTGTTAAGTGAAGCCAGGTGAGAAGAGTCGGTGTGTCTGATCAATGCCAGTGGATATGCACGTGAAGGCTAGCTCAATTGTGGCATAAAGATCATTCGTACTGTGGCAGATATAAACAAGGGCGGTCTGTTCGGTCAGTCGTTGAATACATGCCAATGTCCAGTCCTCTTGACCTGGTCTTGTCACGGGAACATTCCCGCGCAAGTCCACAGTCCTCAACCGGGGTACCTCTCATCAGTGTCACCTTCTACAAACAAACTATGGGAGGGATACTGACAAGATAAGCAATACGGGCAATCGAGGACTCACATATTTCCACGGACGGCAGAAAGAGTTATGGAAGTGAGAAGGGCCCACAACCTTGCAGTGTCTGGGAAATGGTAACCACCGCCACCGAGGAGCAGGGTGGGCAAACCCCACGAAAGCACCTGACGCACTGCACCAGCATGGGCGCAGTTTTGATCCACGCTCAAATTGAAGACGCGGTGCGGATCTGAGGTGAGGCCATCAGCACCGCACTGGACAACAATGAAGGAGGGCTGCAGGGAGGCATGCAATGCACTGAGAATGGGTTTGACAGTCGACAACCAGGTCTCATCACCTGTACCCTCAGCTGCAAAAGAGGCGAGAGAGGCTTGGAAATTGCAGACGCGAGCAAGGGGGAGGTGTGGAAGGGTTCCAAACACATACCTAGAGGCAAATTGAAACAAGAATATCGTCCACCCCGTGCACCGGTAAAGAATCCTGAGGAGTCCGGCGTGATGTCTCCGGTGCCAGGGAAGAAGCCAGGCGAGGCATGATGTACGGAAAAAGTGACTACACGCGAGCTATAAGCAAAGGCCTCCTCAACTCCATCACCATGGTGCAGATCGAAATCCAGGTAGATGACACGCTTCCGAGAGTCCTGGAACGCGGCAGAAGAGAGGAGGTAGTTCAGACCGATGACAACATCGTTCAAGTAACAGAAACCGGATGCTTCAGCTCGCTTTCCGTGGTGCCAACCTCCAGCCCAGTTAATGGCCACCTAAAAACCAGGTCCGTAAACAGAGAGCAGAATTTTCAGTTTCTAGGCATTCATAGCATAAATGGTGAGATTAGGGCTGAGAAAAGGGAAAAGTGGCACCTGACACTTGCGCTTAAGCAAGGCATCTACGGCGGCGAGTGTGGCCCGTACGGCTGAAAGAGCGTAGTCGTAAACGCCCGGAAATCCCTGGCAGTCATAAGCAAGTCCATACTCTTCCAGTGAATCCATAACATCATCTGGGATGTCTGGATCAGCGTCATCGGCGTAGTAACCATCAAGTAAACGGAGCGACTCCAAGAAATCGTGGCTAAAGGACAGATAAAAAGTAATCTTTCCATAAAAATTGAGCCGCAAAAGAGGAATAATGAATAGTTAGATGTGAGACAATCGCCGCTCAACCTGGGAACGGATTTAAGTGTACTTGATTAAACTCTCTCCCCAGACCATCGTCAACTAGTGCCAGATACCGGGTTTGACCATACAGGCACATCTTACAACTGAGACTTTGGTACCAAGTCATGACAGGTTTATTCTCAAAAGACAGCGCTGTCCTAGATGAGCGTAACACGTTCATGAAAAAGGCGAAGTCTGCTAAAATGGCAGGGCTTTAAAACCCACAGAAAGTGTGAAGTGAACATGTAAGAGCCGTTTAACGTGTGCAGACGGAAAACGGCTACTTGCTACCATGGTGGTGAACAGACGAGCTCAAATTATGCCGAATGCATCGAAAAAATGTAATTCCAAAACCAAGTAATCGAGAGCAAGACAATCCTATTTCTGGTGGAGATTAAAGGAGAACAGAACCAAGTCTTAAAGCATTTTAAAATTCAAATGTCAGATATATAGAAATAAAAAAAGAAAACAGGAAGGTCATTAAGCATTAAAGATTCTTTCAAACAAGCTTGGCTGCATCTCAAGGAGAACAACACAGGGGACGTTAAAGCTCCACAAAATATAATTTTATAAAGGTTGGGAGAGGGAGCAGCATAGTTAGGGGTACAAAAATGAGGATTAATAATTTCATTGTTTCGTTAGGACAAGATCAAAGAAACATTAATCCCCTCCAAAATTCTACCCCAACAGGTTTTCCACGGTTCAAAACAGTTTTTGTATTCTTCTGAACTAATGCTGTTAAGGGTCTCCAGCGATTTCTTATACGTTCTGAAAACGCTTTCTTTTTAGTTTTTAAAAAAATCATTTCTGGGAATAAGCAGTCGGGGGGGGGTGGCTTAGGCGAGCAATGGCGAGAAACCATTGGCCTGCCACTTTTGCCCAAACTGGTTAATTTTGAGCGCTTTGGGAGCAGGCGCGTTGTCCCCTGATTGCCACCGTTCAGTTGCTTTTTCACTGAATCACGCAATCGCTTCAAGACTTGCAGATGGTAAAGATTGTTCAGTGTGCTGCCCAGGAAGAACAAATTCAGCGGAAACGACGCTTTTTATGATGAGAAAACTAACTATCATGGACGCATTGCTGTACTTAAAACAATAGGGCTGTCCACTGCGATGGTTCCTCATGAACGCTACTTGGTTCACTAAACAGGAAGAGTTTCTAGTAAACGTACTTAGTGGGAGAGGGTAGGACTACCAGCCCACTTGCCCACAGAAAATAATATCTATTTTTTTTAGTGTTCCCTCGCATAGGAGCGCGAGACAGAGACATACACTGAAAAAATTGTCTTGTGTAGAAAGCTAAAAAGCGAGCCATGCATAAACACTAACCAATCAGTGTCGGGCTGGAAAGGAAAATCAATCGATCGGGCGATCATAAGGGTTTTAAGAACTAAAATTATACCCTCACTATTTTTCGCTTATTTGGAAGGGTTCGCGGCTGCCCGACTATAGCAGACGGGGGCACCTACGACAGGAAAGTGCTCAGTTGCATCGGATCATGTCTCGGCGAGTCTCAGCCTCACGGATAGCAGCTGCATGAGGGAGTGTGGTGGAACAGTTGCAGGCAGTTCTTGGGTTTAACGATGGGCACCTTAGTCCACATTCTCCCTACGAGATTTTAGAGTTCTAGGATGTTATAGTATGCAGAGAAACATTTTTTATTTCATATTATCGTTAAGGCATGATAGCTTTTCCAAGAAAACAGAAGTCACAGGTACACTCAAGGGACTACGGCTGCATGGTCCGCGAATGCTCAATCGTTAGCATGTTTCGAGGTAAACATCCTCTGAGGGCCGTTCCACTATAAGATCCCAGTGGACATCACCGATACTCCGCAGCTGGGCTAGGAAACGGGTTCTGTCATCTCTATCATCTTGTTGGGTATGGTGCCGCACAGGGGTCAAAAGCATATATTCATTTGTTACCTGAGACCCGATGGATCCGTTATTCAGTGTCCTTTTGTTTCCAGATTCCATACGAAAACTTAAAAGCCCTTAAGATGAGCGGCGAATTTAGTTTCTTCAACCCAGTGGCAAGTGAATAGTTGAGGATGATAATGATTTGCTAATAGAAGTGAAGAGGCGAGCTCCAGAGGGTAGCCGCGTATAAGGAGATACGATCACTGGAACGAGAGCTTTATTTGCCTAACTTTTCGGATTCTTACTCGAATTCACCTTTAGAGGCATAGTCAGATAAGAGTATTGGATTTCACAGGTTTTGTAGCATTTAAAGGATGTAGTTGTCAAGGTAATACAGCTCTTTGAGAAAAAAGGGGGCTCACCAGAACAATTTTATACGTATGCTGATGTATGCCACTTTCGGTTCTTTTCAACTATCTGCAGTTACTTTTACAATGGTGAGCCCACCAAGTCCTCCGAAACGTTAGCATACGAATAAAATTGTTTCGGTGAGCCGGCCTTGGTTCGCAAATTATGAACCCGGAGCTCGCAATTTTGCCAATTTTGTAAAGCTCTCGCTCCAATGATTGTGTCTCCTTCGCAATGATGACAAGGTTCAACCGCCAAAGAAAGGTAAAAGATCGATAGCAAAACAAGGAACTACTTGAGTGCCCTTAAATAATACCACCAACAAATGAATCCTGCTATAATAAAAAAACAAAATAAATTCGAATGAGGATTCCGCGAAGCAGAAAAACGCAGCAAGAGCCCAGCGTACCTGCGCATCGTACTAGCCAGTTTCAGTTTCACGCGCACGAGTGACGAGCTTGACACAAGCAACATGCGTAAACTGGCTTTAGTTATCGTAAGGGCACGATATCACTATCATTCACTTTTATAAATAGAAACAATGAAGGCAAAATAATTCGGAATAAGAGCGAGAATGACTCAAGCCATGAGAAACGTGAAGACAAAAGTAAAAATGAGTAGGCAACACTTTTTGATTTTAAGACGCACTGCCTGAGCATTCTTTACTTAAATATGGGAAGCACGCTTATGCTTTAATGATAAGGCTTGAGTTTAAGAGAAGCCGAAAGAGAGATAAAGGCCCAAATATTCCTCGAGAACTCAAGCTTAAAAGCTCGATGGCATGACAGATTGGCCCTGTAGAAAGACCAATTTCGCTTGCATGGTTTTTATAGATAAATCATTAGCCAGATAAGTGTCCAGATAATTGCAAATGGGGTAGCACTGCATAGCTAATGACTCATGATTCATCAAACCGGAAAGTCGCCACGAAGCCTCTGTCACCTGTGGACGTGCAACGTAGCCCATAGTTGTTAAGAAACCTGTCTAGCATTCCGAACGTTTCTGGAACGTGGTAAACATTAACCGATTGATATGGATTAAAGCGCAGCAAGTCTAACAGAATAGCTAAGGTTTAGCCAAAAACTGTGAACATACCTATGGAAAGAAGATAGATATTTCAACTCCGCATCGGGCGTTAAGTTGACTGGAGGGATTCGTACCAAGTGCTCGGTCATTTTGTACGCGTGAATAAGAGCCATCACAAGGGAGAACCTGTGGCCGTACTTCGGGGAGAGACAGGCTAATTCCTTAAGACGGTTGGAGTATACTATCCCGATTCTTGGCTCCATCAGGAGCTACCATAAATATAGGACGGAAACAGTGGGAAATTGACTTCAGTATCAGCCACGTTTTCAGAAAAATCGTATGGCGTCAGCATAGGAATCAGGCGGACGAAGTTTTCATGGGAAACCTGATCCGTCCTGATATAAAACAAGATATATGAAGTTTCATGGACAAAAGCGTTCGTCCCCAGAAATACTAAGAAGTTTTCATAATACAAGACTAAAAACAATATTAACAATGATTTCCAACAAAGACAAGGGCGATTATAATGACAATTTTCGGCTTAATAGCCGTAGTCAGTCAGTCTAAATCAACCTCAGAGTTGGACACACCCGGGGTTTGACACCAGTTCTTCTGGTTAGTAGGCGCTGTAACCAGCGCTGTAACCACTGAGCAACGGGCCAGTTTTCCGGTTAGGTACGTTAAGGAATATTAACTACGCCATCAATATGGTAATTCATGCAACATGTGACAATCATAACTGACTAAAATTTCGAAAGTTTATGAATATTACGCGGTTATTTCACTGAAGCTAATGAATTTTAACCCAAACACTCATATAAAGCACACAACACGTGAATGGCGATACCAGGGGGCTGGAGCAGATACTTAGGAAGGGCCAATTCGGCTAGCTGAATTCCGGGCTTTTGGTCATCCCTTGAGCACTTGTAAGTCAGAAGATTTATGGTTGCCTTAATCGACACTATCATTATCTTGGTAATGCCTAAAACTACCATTCAATATAAAAACAACTAAGGTGGGAAGTAGGAGATCTATTACTTGAAGAGAGGTACCTAAGGCAACTAAAATATAAAAACTGGGTTATTAAGTAATGGACTTCGTATAAATTTTTTTATTTTACGTCCACGTAATCGGAAGCTGTACGGATGTACCCCCCACAGTGACTTTTGCAACTTTCAATCAGGTTCATGGTGAGACGGCAATGTTTCATAGACGCAGTCACTCAGCACCTCGGTTTAATGTCTAGCTACAAAGTAATTTGCTGTATTTCGGTTACTTATAAGAATTTACACATCCAGGAACCAGATCACCGTTCTATTATAAGTGTATAAGATTACCACACCATACTCCACTGTTTGTAATTAACATACTCAAACGTTTAGCTCGTGGACGGCGCCACAGGATTAGCAGCGAATATAAGGTTTATATAGAAACAAGGGACAGTTTATTCTTGAGAGACAGAAATCTGTTTGTTGAATTATCTGTAGGTTGTCCCTTAATTCCTTGGTAAACAGATTTATGGATGGGGTATTGTAACACCAGTTGTTTGACTAATTCAAGGAGGCTACTGAGAAAAACCAGCTGAAGTATTAAGCAAAAGCTTAGACAACAGTGAAGCGGGGGAAAATGTAGCAGGAGAAATGGCAGCAAACAAAAGCATATGCTTTTGTACATATATGAACAAATAAAATGTGAAGTACACGATAAAACTTTTCATAGTTAGTCAGAGCAACAACGATCCTATATGAGCTCGGAAATAGGTTAAAAACCCTGAACTTTAAAGCTTACTGGGAACAGAAAAATGAAATTACTTAAGCCAGTCTATGAACTAAACAACCGCTCACCGACTGAATCAAACGTGCATTTATACAGACCGAATTGAATAGGAGCTCATTTATCAAGGAAGACAAACATATTCAAGGTCAGACGCAAGACAGTCAATTTCTCAAGTATTTAGTGTATGTGTTCCGCACATGGTTCCCGTGTTCGTAAGTGTTTTTTTGCATAAACGTTTACTAACAAATGTTCTTGTGACCACTAATCTAATTCTTGGCTCGCACTTTTGATACCGGAACTATGTTATGTTATAAATATCCCATTTGTGCGTTGCAAATTTGCTAATTCACCAAGAGAAAAATACAGCAGGGGCTTTCAGATAAAAAATTATCCATTTACAAATAAACGCTGTTCTTAGGTTAACTGAAAAATAGGACAATGATGGTGACTCGTAGGCGAAGGGTAAAATTTTGGGGATTGAAGAATGAAAAACGTAAGAGCATGAGATTAGGAGTAACAAAGAAGTGCATCTAAACTCATCAATATAATATCATTTCAATGCCTTCTTAGAACTTTGAGCAGTCTCATTCCAAATCCGCATTCGGAAATTAATGCATCGCGCATCAACCTTAGTGGTCCAATCAAGTTATGTTTTCGTGTGCGGTAATTGGGATGACTTGTATCCGAAAAATTGAAAAATTCAGTTGCGTTTTGTTAGCAGTCAGGAGAAACTACCCCTCAAATACGGTCTTAGTAGTGACGAAATATTTTCAAGCCATCAACTGACACTAAACTCCACTCGACGTTGAAGCACAGTACTGTGTTTACGCATTGTTTTTGTATACTTAACATTTATTTAAATGAAAATTATTTCAGCCCGATATAAACAATCTTCATATTTTCAACAGAATCAACGCGTCAGCGTATAATTCATACAGGAACTATAAAAAAATCCAAGCCATGTCATTCAGCCTGCCAAAAACGATATAGTAGGAAAGATATCCTTGATCGTCTAACTAGTAGATTGCATACAGCGTCTGCTGCTGAAATAATTATTGTTTCTGAATCTGTTGTTATCTCCGTATTTTCCTGTTCTTCATTCCTGCCCTACAGATGATGACGTTGAGGCCATTCGCATGGACGTTTCACACTATCAACTCACATTTCGGCAAACCACACCTTTGATGCTCTCTGCCATTTTAAAGCACTACCTCATTCATAAGACCGCAGTATTTAAAACGTACAGTAAAATCCACCTTACCTTGTCAATTTCATAGGTGGAATGTAACTCATCAGCTCTCTGTCTCCCTGTCCGCATTAGTTCATTCTAATAGTATCTGTTATTCGCATACATGTACTGACCTACTTTTATGCATTTGTCAAATTTCTGATAGGGGAAAAGTCTACGTTCCCAATCTTTATCCGTTCGTCCGCTCGCATTAACTTCGAAATGACATCATTTGCTTTTGGCGTTCCTTGATATACTCTCACATTGGGTTTTTAATTTTGCTTTCAAAGTCAACATAAATAAGTAAAATAAACAATTGTATTTAATGTCAGTTTACAGTAAATGCCAAAGGAAATATAAAGTGTGGATCAGGATAGCAGTGCAAAGAATTCCGGAAAGAATATTGTACTTGGAACTTAAGGCCCAGTGGGCCAGATTGCGATAGGCGTAGCTGGTGCTGGTTGGGTATCTTAGTATCTAGAAGATTGCTATTCGAATTAGTTAACTACGCGGAAGTATGTGGGCAAAAAGTTTTTATTTACGAAGTAACCTCCTACATTTCCCCTTGAATGTTTTAACGACTGCTTCCCTAAGTTGCGAGATTTTTGTGACAATGAACTATGCTCGTATTTCTGAAAAAAGTACAACCCTTTTTTGCTCTTTTAGAACCGCTCCCAACATGGTCAATAATTCGAAACGAATTACGCAAGTAATACATAGCATAGAAAATACGTGGCTTCGATGAGGTGAAAAGGACTTTCGTCTAAAAGATACGGGTATACAACTGCCACCAATCACATCGATTCGCCAGGAAATAAATAAAATGGGCAAGATAAGGAGTAAATTACGTAAAAATCACTATGTGAGCTAAAAGTCTTCAAATTATGCCTGCAAATAATGGAGTTAATCGGCAACTCTTAGCATAAATTTCCTTACGTGAAATCAGTCGTTTTGTTGAATTCTGATATGGATATCGCAAGACATAACAATAGTACATCCGATTATAAAACCAATTGTTGACCCCGCAAACGGAAATACACCGATACATTTCTCGTAGAGTTGCGGAAATACCCTGTAAAAATTCAGACTATCAGTCTGTGGCCAGTTTATTATATTAGAAAGCACTTTGCCAAAAAATGCGTCATGCATTATTCACACGTAGATGCCTACTCTGTAAAAAGGACTGAAACCTTAGTACTAGTTATTTAAGACTATTGCTTTTGAACTAGGAACAAAGAGCAAGAGAGATGTGATTCAACAGACTGATTTGGTGCATAATACAACCCTCACCAGTGTATGTAAAGACCTTTATTCAGCCAACGACACTATGGGTGAACAAATGGAGGCTATAGTTAGCAAGCGGCCCATAAGGGGATATTCAGCAGATAGAACTCGAATATCCTCTCCAATAGGAAGATCTTGTAACAAGAAGTTTAATTATCATTGAATCCATCTCCCCGAGTTTGGAAGTTTGAGTGAAATTGACCGTTTTGAAAAGCTGAATCTCTTGACGTAATCGCTCTATGAAGACATTAAATCGGCACTTTTTCAGGTTTTTAGAAGGACCCAAAATACAAGCTTTGTGGGCAGTTTATATGCTGACCAAGAGAACGGTAAGATTTTTATCCCCTAAGATCGCCCTCTGGTCCTCTGATCTGACCCCCTTTGCAATCTCAAAATATACTATTTTATGCGAATCTATAATGATACACAAATTGGCGTAATGCACATGTAAGTATAGACATAAAGAGGTCCAAAACCTTTTCAAAAGGAGCTTAAATATAGATCCAGGTCCTTTATGAAGGCTTTTGCTCAAAATTTAAGGGGTTATTTGTTGCAAAATTTGTTTCCTACAAGTTATTCCAAACACGATAGCATATAAACGTGGATGTTGTTTGAAGGTACTTTATTTATACTTCAAAAAGAGCTGCCTTTAAAAAAACACAAGAATTCGGCCAGCAAACTGAAATCCGCAAAGTCATTACAGTGATTTTTGCCAGTATTATGGAAACCATTGAGCTTTCTCAATAGGTGAGCAGAGGCAAGATGAATTGGCTGGTCAAACACAGATAAAGAACCAAAAAATAGAGTTTCAATGTCGAGCAATTAAACTGTGCTTATAGATTTTCAATTTTTTGAAAACCTGCTCTGGCTCCCATTATCTTAGTCATTGTGTGGAATTCAATAGAGACAACCAACAAGTTCTAGAAACAAAAATCATTTGGCGGAAAATTCATAGGGTTTGCCAAATCTGTAGTCTTCAAGAATCGTATGAAATGGAAACAGCAAGAAAAAACGCTTCTGTTCATCCTTCAGAAACTTTAGTGAAGCAACACCCACATGGGACACTAAGAGCAAAAACCGATCAAAAGCCTAAAATTTACTTAACTGGTTGCAAATCCCCTTATGCAATGCACCAAGAAACAAAATGACTTATAAAGGTGGACTGAAGTACTTTTGGCGCGGACCTAGGATGGAGTCAAATGTGGTCGAGTGGCGGGGAAGATGCCGGTGCTCCCTTGTCTTTTAATCACTAACTCGCTTTCCACAGTCGTAATTCGTCGCAGATATTCGCGTTACATCTCGTTTGACGCTAGAGCCTCCCCGACCCGCCGCTGCAGTTGCTTACAGCAAAGCGATCAGTTCGGGTAATTTACCGGAATACACAGAACGCCCCTTACGCACTTCGAAAATTATATTATTATAACGTATGTAAAACGCATATTTTTATATTTTACGCTTCTTACTCATTTAAAAGTTTTTTTGCTATTAGTGTTCTTTTCATTTATTCTTAATAACTTTTTTTATGATATCCATCTACTTGTGGATTGTGTGGTGCTTGACAGCTCTGTTCAGAATTCATATGGACTGGAAAAGACCACAAATGGTCTAATAATCCGCATTTGTAGTCTCCTCAAAGTTGTCATCCACTAAATTTAATTATACTCAAAATGTTTTGCTATTAACAGAGGAAAAGTCAAAACAATGTATCTTTCCCGAGCCTATTTTTCTCAGAGATTTTAACTGTTATAAACACAAGAAAGCATATTGACGGGGAAAGTATTTGAAACTAAGTCAGATAAATTAGGGGATTTTCTCGGCTTTCTCTTCTCTGCCAGTCAATAACCAATACCAAATATCAAATATCAAATACAATATGATGACTGTTTGATATCAATGGGAGTTTCTTGCAGTTGAACGGTCCCTGCCTCAACCTATTCCACCATTTTAGCGATCGGTCCAACTAAGTCTAATTAATCATCTGAAACAAATACCCGAACGATGCGTTCGCATCTGCTTGGATGCGATTGACCTTCGAATTGACTGCAGGCAGTCAAACCCAATCTCAGATCTGGATCACCCGAGATTCGAACCCGTAACATTTGGTCATTGAGTGTAACACTACAATTGAGCCACACGGGTGTTTGGGTGTGACTGTCTGTTGACGACTAATAAGCAAGAAGTGGCCATTCCGGTCTTCCTTGTCTTTGGCGGGTCCACCTTATCACCATATAACCCAAGTCGCTATGCGACTGCGCGCGAGGGCTCTAAAGTGAGCTCCAAGGAACAGCGGAACATAAGTGACCCTTAAACAGATCGCTGAGCACCACAATTTCATAACAAATACATATGTATATGAGAAGAAAAGGCGATCTCAGGGGCAATTGGTGTATTGCCCTGATGTTTCGAAAGTATGCAAGCTTCCATCGTTGGAGGTGAGTATCGTTCCGCGTCTCACAGTATTTATAAATAAATAAATTGTATATTTAAGGCCCAGAGAGCCCCGTCATTTCAAACTTAGTATCGCGGTATAAATAAATACAAAGTGGATAATTGCTGCTCTATGTGAGCAGCCATATTAACAGCAGAAATTAACATTATGGTAGGCATATCCGATTCAGAACGATTTGCCATTTTTTTAAAAACAATAGACAACAATCTTTAAAATAAACGGTGAACTAGAAAAAAAGCAGTAAAAAAACTCCTACGGTAAATTGGAGGCGGAGTTCAGCGAGCCGCCAATTTTAAAAAGTAGGAGAAAAAAACTGCTTCACTAAAAACATTAATAGCTAGATGCAATGGGATAGATCTGTGATGATGCTGACAACGTATGAGGGTTCGGAACGCTCCTTGTCGTGTGAGAGATAATATAGCAGTCAGAGCTACTGTTTGTTTCCACCAGTGGAGGTGTGAGAGGACGGACTCATCGTGGACACCAGGGTCAAAAACGAAGACGGGACAGTAGAGGTCATGAGATCATCATTGAGATGCGACCTTGCCGACTGCATAGTCCCCAATCAAAGAAGCAAAACTATCGGAACCCGCCTTGATCCTCAACTGAACCTGGAGACCATCTGTCAGGGTTGCAAAAGCGGAGGAAAGTACCAAGGTTGCCAAGACTTGGCGATGCTAGTTTAAAATGAAGGGGGGGGGGGGCAAACAGTAAATGCAAAGATTGACTCTGCAGAGGATGATGGATATATAATAAGAGACCATTATAATATCAAGGGAACTGCCTCAAATACCAGGAGGACCCTTTTCGAAATCCAAAAGTTGCGAGTTAGGGAAGGAAACAGACAATAAGGACTTTATATCTTCCGAAGTTAAATGTTTGCGTAACTTTGTTTTGAAAATAGCTAATGTGGACGACAACCTAATTTGCAGTGGAAGATTATTTCAGATGAAAGCATATTTGGAGGCAAAAAACTGAGACCGGTTAGTTGTGGAGCTAAGGGGTGGTGAAATGATCATGGAGGAATTACGAGTGGCATAGGGTCGATCTACCGGAGTAAGAGCGTTAATTCGTGGGAGATTGGGGCTAGAGTTAACGCGAAACAGGAAGCAGAGACCAGCTTCGAGTCTTCTAACCCACAGAAATTTAATGTTTGCTAACTGGCATCTATCCGTATAAGAGATACTGGATCCAGGCTATGTCAGGTGAATAGTATGACACTGTATAGTTCAACCTAATGTTAAAGACAAAGACCACAGGTAATTATATACGATTAAGGGCTAGAATGCAAAACTTTTATCTGCAATAAAGCCAATAACGACAGTATCAACGAAAAAAAAACGTTCAAATTTTAGATTTAACTTAGCTTTTGAAAATCGACCTGCGCGCCTTGACAGTCATTTTTTAGCACAGCGTTGATTGTACGGGTTTACCTTAACAGTCTGGACTGTAAGGAGGACGGGGTGGGAAAGTCCTTAATTGGCTTTGGCGCTCATCGCCCGCACACAAAAAGGCAGAATCTCGGTAGTCACGGGGGCGAAGGGGGTGGAGGAGGGTAATTGCTGTCAGTTGGCATGTCTCTCGTAGAGCGGCGGCGTGTGACAGTTGGCGGCCATCGTCCGCGTCCGCATTGACCTTACTTGGCACCCTGAGTTGCTAGACCTGTTTGTGTTCTTCTGACTGCATGTCTCCTCGTCTGTCGGGTTAGTGGTTGATGCGGCAGTATTGATGACTGCCCCTTCTTCGGACCAGGATTGTGGCGTGGTTACGTGCATGCCCATACTAGGTTGGGTTCACGTTTGAGCTAATTTCGTGCTTGCTCTTAGGTTCGATGAAATGCGCCTGGAGGGCTTGGTAGGCTACCGGAAGGGTGACACAACGATTGATTGACGTAGTCTCCGTGCGCCAGGCTTAGATTGCTTCTCGGGTAACGCGGTTATTTCCAGGATTTGCGCTTTCTGGAAGGCGAACGTGGGCCCAGTGTCTGCACAGTGTTCCGCCACCAGGGACAATACGTCCATTCTTCTCAATGCCGGCACGTGTTCGGTAACACGGATCGATAATCAACTCCCTGTCTCTCCGACGTAGTTAACATCACAGGAGTCGCATTGGATCCAGTAGATGAAGTTGGTCGTCTCACCTCATGGAAGGGGGCTTCGGTCTCGTGACTAGATTTAACGTGCTTGAATCCGGTCAATGGGCAATTCCGAGCCCCAGCAGTCTGAGTAGGCGGGAAACTGCCTCAAAGACGATGTCAATGTATGGCAGCGCACGCCAGGCTTTTGCCTGTTCTGTCACCGGATTTTGTCTTGATTTGGCCTGCTTGATGCACTCAATTAAGTTACGAGGGTATCCTTTGGCCATGAAGAGGCGCTGAAGGAAACAGATTTCTGGCCTTTTGTCGTCCGACTCGCTACAATGTGTTTCTGCCCTACGGTAGAATGTTCGCACAAAAATGCGTTTGTGGGAAAACGGGTGCTTACTGTGGTAACTTAAGATTTGGCGTGAATTGGTAACCTTTCCATACACCGTCGTTTCTATGTGCCCGTTCGATTTTCGATGGAAAAGAACGTCCAGGAACGACACTTGGTTGTTACTTTCGGCCTCTGTTGTGGAAAGGGTGTCCGGGAATACGGAATTCAGGACACTGTAAAATTCTTCGATTATTTCGCGTTTGATGATGACGAAGATATGGTCAACGTATCAAGTCCAAAACGTTGGCCTGTGGTTTGCAAAAACCAGCGTCTCAAGCTTTTGGATAACTGCGTCAGCGATGAAGTCCGAGAGCAGCGATCCCATTGGCGTCCCTCTGATCTGCTTGTACAGGGTCTTCTCGAAGGTGAAGTACGTCTTTAGAGATAATTTTAAGAGTTGGACAAGACTTCCCCGCTTCATTAACTCGCCTACGTCATCCTACTGCATCTCAAGCAATTCGCTTGCCGTTTTGACTGCCAAGTCCTGCAGGAATGAAGTAAAGAGAGAGGTGAAATCAAATGACACCATGACCTCGTCTGCGTTGAGTCGCATCCCCCTGTGCGGTTCCAGGAACTGAGTAGCTGAAGAGATAGTTGTGGCTGCACCCGAGGTGAGACACCTCAAGTGTGAGACCAACCATTTAGCCAGATTAAATGGTGGTGCGTCATGCAATGACACAATTGGTCGGAGCGGAATATCGGCCTTGTGTACTTTGGGCAATCCGTAGAAACTTTATGCGGCCGCATCTGTTAATTTGAGAGCTAATATTACAGATTTACTTATTGCTTTATTTGTCTGCATCTCAACAAGCGTTTTACTAGCGACGTCATCAGATTCTTCATCGGTTCAGCATCACATTGGAGGTACGTCTGTCGGTCTTCCAGCCGGTTGTTGGCCTTCTGAATATAGCCGGTCTTATCGCCATCGCAAGAAATTTAAGTACATTAAGTTGGAGTTCTTTGGGAACCAAATAACTGTATTGTGTAAATTTTAGAATCTGGTGCCCTTTTTAGTCTTCAGACAAATGTGAATGTACAGAAAACAGTTAACCTTAAACAATGCCTAACACAAGATTTTATGGTTGGCTAAAGTTTGAGCCAATAGACGTCCAGTGTTTTAATTTATCCGCTCGATAGTGACTGTTTTCGCTTCCACTTGACCTTGAGAAATTTTTAATAGGCACCCAAATCGATATGCCTGTTAATGCATGCCTCGTCTGAGTGCATTGACTCCAGGAATTCGCGGCCCTTCCTTGTTGGGCAGGTGCCAACGATATGGGTATCCTCCCATGCAAATAAGTGTCCTGTGTCTACTGCGTGCATTGCTACCTGAGATAAAGTGTCTCGTCTCCTCACTGCTAACCGATGTTGATGTAAACGGGTGAATAGAGATTTCTAGGTTTGACTACAATATACTGAATCACAACTGGTTCACGGTATTTTGTAGATGATTCCTTTTCTGTTGAAATAGCTAACCCTGTCCTTAGGCTGTAGAAGCTGGGTGCGCAAAGTTTTTGTATGTTTGTGCGCCATTTGTATTTGGTGTTTTTTGTGCTGTCTTTTGACGAGCTCTGATAAATTCTTTACATACAGTAGGGTCCACCAGTTTTTTGATTTCGACGCCTGGGAGGTCATTGCTCTGAAAATACCTTTTTCATTGAAATTGTGTCGTCGCATGCATCGATGGACAAAGTCAGGTGGATATGCATTTTGGGAAAATAATTTGAAAAGGTATTTCATTTCTTTTCGATATGTTTCTTCATCGGAACTGTGAGTTTTTGATCGACTTAGCAAGCTGTTAACAGAGCTGCGTTTGCGAGACATGGAGTGCTTACTCCCAGAATGTAAAACGTCTTCGGAATATGTATCTTTACGATAGATTGAGGCATGAACTGTCCTGTCGGTCTTCCTTTGTGCAAGGATCACTAAGAAAGGGTGTCACTCATCAACTTCTGTTTCGAAGGTGAATTGAATTCCTGGGAATTCGGAGTTTAGGTTTTTGTGGAGTGGTTCATTTTGGCCTTTTTGACGATAAAAAATGTATCTTATACGAAACGCATCCACAATCTCGGGTTAATATTGGGGAGAGCTGTAGCCTCTAGTTTCTGTATCACAGCCTCCGCCAAAAACCGGATATTGGCGAACCCATAGGGGTGGCTTTAAGTTGTCGCTTATAATTTTCAGCGAAAGAAAAGTTTGTTTCAAGGCAAATATCGAGGAGTTCAAAGAGACCGTCCGCAGGTACATCGGTAGAGTAGGCTTGTAGGAGTTCTGCAGTACAGGTCCTCGCTAAGTCGTATATAAATAAATAACGTCCAATGACACCATTATTTAGTCATTTGCAATTTTGAAGTCTTTTATTTTCTTTAGGAACTGTAGCGAGTCTTGGATAGAGGATTCAGAGTTCTTTGTAAGATGGTGGAGTTGATAAAATACTCACTTGGAAATCTTAGAGTTTGTTGCGCCGATTAGGGAGACTCGGTCGCAGTGGAATGCCACTCTTGTGAACTTTGGGAAGTTCGCATATTTTGGAAATCGAAGGCTCATTCTTTTTCAAAGATTTAGCCAGAACTCCAGAAATTAATTTTCTTCCTTTGAGCCGTTTCACTACCTTCTCGATATTTGAGTTTTGCGACTTTGTGGGGTCGGCACTTAGGGGCAGATAAAACGAGTCATATGTTAAAATTGATGTCAGCTTAACTTTGTAGTCCATCATGTTTAAAATAGCCGTGGAACCTCCTTTGTCGGCAGGCAAATTATAATGTTTTCATCTCTCTTAAGTGAATTTAATGTTTTTTTCATCGTAAGATAATGTTGGGTATGTCCTGCGTTTTTTTAAATTTGAGACTGCATTATTTCGAATTGTGTGTCTTTCGTCCTCTGTTAGATCAGTTGAGGATAGAATGGATTCATAACTAGTCAAAAAATCCAATTAACTGCTATTAGATGGATTGTATTTCCTTCCTTTGGAGAGTACTTTTTCTTCTGTTGCAGTTAGAACTCTTGAGGACAGGTTTACAACTTTTTTGGAAACGTCGGATTATTGTAGCTTTTTATCAGAAATTGTCCTCCGCTTTTTATCCAAAGTGATCCCCTTTTTAGTCATTCTAGCCTTGAGACATGTGTAATTGTCTCTAGAGAGGTTACAAATACATTTGCAGAAAGACTATCCTGGCAAACTTTCACGTGTTCTTCTTTCAGTTCCTGAAATTTTTTAAGCCTGGCGTGGCCCTCAGAGATGAAGACCTCAAGCATCTGCTGGCTATACCGGTTGGCAACTTGATAACCTTGAGTAGATTTTATTGCAGGTTTCACACGAACAGACTTTGGTAGAATCTTGATGCGTCGGTATCTATGGAGAAAGGAAAACTGCTCTAGCGTTAAACTTTCGCGAATTGCACATGTCTCCCATCAACGAGCGTATAGCAAAGCACCAGGCTTTAACTTCAGACGTATGTATTGAAATATCGGCATCCCAAGCAGTTTAATTAAATTAAAATTGAGTTATTGGGAACCAAATAACTGTAATGTGTAAATTTTCGAATCTGGTGCTCTAGTTAGTCTTCAGACAAATGTGAATGTACAGAAAACAGTTACTCTTAAACGATGCCTAACACAAGATTCTATGGTTGGCTAAAGTTTGAGCCAATAGACGTCCAGTGTTTTAATTTATCCGCTCGATAGTGACTGTTTTCGCTTCCACTTGACCTTGAGAAATTTTTAATAGGCACCCAAATCGATATGCCTGTTAATGCATGCCTCGTCTGAGTGCATTGACTCCAGGAATTCGCGGCCCTTCCTTGTTGGGCAGGTGCCAACGATATGGGTATCCTCCCATGCAAATAAGTGTCCTGTGTCTACTGCGTGCATTGCTACCTGAGATAAAGTGTCTCGTCTCCTCACTGCTAACCGATGTTGATGTAAACGGGTGAATAGAGATTTCTAGGTTTGACTACAATATACTGAATCACAACTGGTTCACGGTATTTTGTAGATGATTCCTTTTCTGTTGAAATAGCTAACCCTGTCCTTAGGCTGTAGAAGCTGGGTGCGCAAAGTTTTTGTATGTTTGTGCGCCATTTGTATTTGGTGTTTTTTGTGCTGTCTTTTGACGAGCTCTGATAAATTCTTTACATACAGTAGGGTCCACCAGTTTTTTCATTTCGACGCCTGGGAGGTCATTGCTCTGAAAATACCTTTTTCATTGAAATTGTGTCGTCGCATGCATCGATGGACAAAGTCAGGTGGATATGCATTTTGGGAAAATAATTTGAAAAGGTATTTCATTTCTTTTCGATATGTTTCTTCATCGGAACTGTGAGTTTTTGATCGACTTAGCAAGCTGTTAACAGAGCTGCGTTTGCGAGACATGGAGTGCTTACTCCCAGAATGTAAAACGTCTTCGGAATATGTATCTTTACGATAGATTGAGGCATGAACTGTCCTGTCGGTCTTCCTTTGTGCAAGGATCACTAAGAAAGGGTGTCACTCATCAACTTCTGTTTCGAAGGTGAATTGAATTCCTGGGAATTCGGAGTTTAGGTTTTTGTGGAGTGGTTCATTTTGGCCTTTTTGACGATAAAAAATGTATCTTATACGAAACGCATCCACAATCTCGGGTTAATATTGGGGAGAGCTGTAGCCTCTAGTTTCTGTATCACAGCCTCCGCCAAAAACCGGATATTGGCGAACCCATAGGGGTGGCTTTAAGTTGTCGCTTATAATTTTCAGCGAAAGAAAAGTTTGTTTCAAGGCAAATATCGAGGAGTTCAAAGAGACCGTCCGCAGGTACATCGGTAGAGTAGGCTTGTAGGAGTTCTGCAGTACAGGTCCTCGCTAAGTCGTATATAAATAAATAACGTCCAATGACACCATTATTTCGTCATTTGCAATTTTGAAGTCTTTTATTTTCTTTAGGAGCTGTAGCGAGTCTTGGATAGAGGATTCAGAGTTCTTTGTAAGATGGTGGAGTTGATAAAATACTCACTTGGAAATCTTAGAGTTTGTTGCGCCGATTAGGGAGACTCGGTCGCAGTGGAATGCCACTCTTGTGAACTTTGGGAAGTTCGCATATTTTGGAAATCGAAGGTTCATTCTTTTTCAAAGATTTAGCCAGAACTCCAGAAATTAATTTTCTTCCTTTGAGCCGTTTCACTACCTTCTCGATATTTGAGTTTTGCGACTTTGTGGGGTCGGCACTTAGGGGCAGATAAAACGAGTCATATGTTAAAATTGATGTCAGCTTAACTTTGTAGTCCATCATGTTTAAAATAGCCGTGGAACCTCCTTTGTCGGCAGGCAAATTATAATGTTTTCATCTCTCTTAAGTGAATTTAATGTTTTTTTCATCGTAAGATAATGTTGGGTATGTCCTGCGTTTTTTTAAATTTGAGACTGCATTATTTCGAATTGTGTGTCTTTCGTCCTCTGTTAGATCAGTTGAGGATAGAATGGATTCATAACTAGTCAAAAAATCCAATTAACTGCTATTAGATGGATTGTATTTCCTTCCTTTGGAGAGTACTTTTTCTTCTGTTGCAGTTAGAACTCTTGAGGACAGGTTTACAACTTTTTTGGAAACGTCGGATTATTGTAGCTTTTTATCAGAAATTGTCCTCCGCTTTTTATCCAAAGTGATCCCCTTTTTAGTCATTCTAGCCTTGAGACATGTGTAATTGTCTCTAGAGAGGTTACAAATACATTTGCAGAAAGACTATCCTGGCAAACTTTCACGTGTTCTTCTTTCAGTTCCTGAAATTTTTTAAGCCTGGCGTGGCCCTCAGAGATGAAGACCTCAAGCATCTGCTGGCTATACCGGTTGGCAACTTGATAACCTTGAGTAGATTTTATTGCAGGTTTCACACGAACAGACTTTGGTAGAATCTTGATGCGTCGGTATCTATGGAGAAAGGAAAACTGCTCTAGCGTTAAACTTTCGCGAATTGCACATGTCTCCCATCAACGAGCGTATAGCAAAGCACCAGGCTTTAACTTCAGACGTATGTATTGAAATATCGGCATCCCAAGCAGTTTAATTAAATTAAAATTGAGTTATTGGGAACCAAATAACTGTAATGTGTAAATTTTCGAATCTGGTGCTCTAGTTAGTCTTCAGACAAATGTGAATGTACAGAAAACAGTTACTCTTAAACGATGCCTAACACAAGATTCTATGGTTGGCTAAAGTTTGAGCCAATAGACGTCCAGTGTTTTAATTTATCCGCTCGATAGTGACTGTTTTCGCTTCCACTTGACCTTGAGAAATTTTTAATAGGCACCCAAATCGATATGCCTGTTAATGCATGCCTCGTCTGAGTGCATTGACTCCAGGAATTCGCGGCCCTTCCTTGTTGGGCAGGTGCCAACGATATGGGTATCCTCCCATGCAAATAAGTGTCCTGTGTCTACTGCGTGCATTGCTACCTGAGATAAAGTGTCTCGTCTCCTCACTGCTAACCGATGTTGATGTAAACGGGTGAATAGAGATTTCTAGGTTTGACTACAATATACTGAATCACAACTGGTTCACGGTATTTTGTAGATGATTCCTTTTCTGTTGAAATAGCTAACCCTGTCCTTAGGCTGTAGAAGCTGGGTGCGCAAAGTTTTTGTATGTTTGTGCGCCATTTGTATTTGGTGTTTTTTGTGCTGTCTTTTGACGAGCTCTGATAAATTCTTTACATACAGTAGGGTCCACCAGTTTTTTCATTTCGACGCCTGGGAGGTCATTGCTCTGAAAATACCTTTTTCATTGAAATTGTGTCGTCGCATGCATCGATGGACAAAGTCAGGTGGATATGCATTTTGGGAAAATAATTTGAAAAGGTATTTCATTTCTTTTCGATATGTTTCTTCATCGGAACTGTGAGTTTTTGATCGACTTAGCAAGCTGTTAACAGAGCTGCGTTTGCGAGACATGGAGTGCTTACTCCCAGAATGTAAAACGTCTTCGGAATATGTATCTTTACGATAGATTGAGGCATGAACTGTCCTGTCGGTCTTCCTTTGTGCAAGGATCACTAAGAAAGGGTGTCACTCATCAACTTCTGTTTCGAAGGTGAATTGAATTCCTGGGAATTCGGAGTTTAGGTTTTTGTGGAGTGGTTCATTTTGGCCTTTTTGACGATAAAAAATGTATCTTATACGAAACGCATCCACAATCTCGGGTTAATATTGGGGAGAGCTGTAGCCTCTAGTTTCTGTATCACAGCCTCCGCCAAAAACCGGATATTGGCGAACCCATAGGGGTGGCTTTAAGTTGTCGCTTATAATTTTCAGCGAAAGAAAAGTTTGTTTCAGGCAAATATCGAGGAGTTCAAAGAGACCGTCCGCAGGTACATCGGTAGAGTAGGCTTGTAGGAGTTCTGCAGTACAGGTCCTCGCTAAGTCGTATATAAATAAATAACGTCCAATGACACCATTATTTCGTCATTTGCAATTTTGAAGTCTTTTATTTTCTTTAGGAGCTGTAGCGAGTCTTGGATAGAGGATTCAGAGTTCTTTGTAAGATGGTGGAGTTGATAAAATACTCACTTGGAAATCTTAGAGTTTGTTGCGCCGATTAGGGAGACTCGGTCGCAGTGGAATGCCACTCTTGTGAACTTTGGGAAGTTCGCATATTTTGGAAATCGAAGGTTCATTCTTTTTCAAAGATTTAGCCAGAACTCCAGAAATTAATTTTCTTCCTTTGAGCCGTTTCACTACCTTCTCGATATTTGAGTTTTGCGACTTTGTGGGGTCGGCACTTAGGGGCAGATAAAACGAGTCATATGTTAAAATTGATGTCAGCTTAACTTTGTAGTCCATCATGTTTAAAATAGCCGTGGAACCTCCTTTGTCGGCAGGCAAATTATAATGTTTTCATCTCTCTTAAGTGAATTTAATGTTTTTTTCATCGTAAGATAATGTTGGGTATGTCCTGCGTTTTTTTAAATTTGAGACTGCATTATTTCGAATTGTGTGTCTTTCGTCCTCTGTTAGATCAGTTGAGGATAGAATGGATTCATAACTAGTCAAAAAATCCAATTAACTGCTATTAGATGGATTGTATTTCCTTCCTTTGGAGAGTACTTTTTCTTCTGTTGCAGTTAGAACTCTTGAGGACAGGTTTACAACTTTTTTGGAAACGTCGGATTATTGTAGCTTTTTATCAGAAATTGTCCTCCGCTTTTTATCCAAAGTGATCCCCTTTTTAGTCATTCTAGCCTTGAGACATGTGTAATTGTCTCTAGAGAGGTTACAAATACATTTGCAGAAAGACTATCCTGGCAAACTTTCACGTGTTCTTCTTTCAGTTCCTGAAATTTTTTAAGCCTGGCGTGGCCCTCAGAGATGAAGACCTCAAGCATCTGCTGGCTATACCGGTTGGCAACTTGATAACCTTGAGTAGATTTTATTGCAGGTTTCACACGAACAGACTTTGGTAGAATCTTGATGCGTCGGTATCTATGGAGAAAGGAAAACTGCTCTAGCGTTAAACTTTCGCGAATTGCACATGTCTCCCATCAACGAGCGTATAGCAAAGCACCAGGCTTTAACTTCAGACGTATGTATTGAAATATCGGCATCCCAAGCAGTTTAATTAAATTAAAATTGAGTTATTGGGAACCAAATAACTGTAATGTGTAAATTTTCGAATCTGGTGCTCTAGTTAGTCTTCAGACAAATGTGAATGTACAGAAAACAGTTACTCTTAAACGATGCCTAACACAAGATTCTATGGTTGGCTAAAGTTTGAGCCAATAGACGTCCAGTGTTTTAATTTATCCGCTCGATAGTGACTGTTTTCGCTTCCACTTGACCTTGAGAAATTTTTAATAGGCACCCAAATCGATATGCCTGTTAATGCATGCCTCGTCTGAGTGCATTGACTCCAGGAATTCGCGGCCCTTCCTTGTTGGGCAGGTGCCAACGATATGGGTATCCTCCCATGCAAATAAGTGTCCTGTGTCTACTGCGTGCATTGCTACCTGAGATAAAGTGTCTCGTCTCCTCACTGCTAACCGATGTTGATGTAAACGGGTGAATAGAGATTTCTAGGTTTGACTACAATATACTGAATCACAACTGGTTCACGGTATTTTGTAGATGATTCCTTTTCTGTTGAAATAGCTAACCCTGTCCTTAGGCTGTAGAAGCTGAATGCGCAAAGTTTTTGTATGTTTGTGCGCCATTTGTATTTGGTGTTTTTTGTGCTGTCTTTTGACGAGCTCTGATAAATTCTTTACATACAGTAGGGTCCACCAGTTTTTTCATTTCGACGCCTGGGAGGTCATTGCTCTGAAAATACCTTTTTCATTGAAATTGTGTCGTCGCATGCATCGATGGACAAAGTCAGGTGGATATGCATTTTGGGAAAATAATTTGAAAAGGTATTTCATTTCTTTTCGATATGTTTCTTCATCGGAACTGTGAGTTTTTGATCGACTTAGCAAGCTGTTAACAGAGCTGCGTTTGCGAGACATGGAGTGCTTACTCCCAGAATGTAAAACGTCTTCGGAATATGTATCTTTACGATAGATTGAGGCATGAACTGTCCTGTCGGTCTTCCTTTGTGCAAGGATCACTAAGAAAGGGTGTCACTCATCAACTTCTGTTTCGAAGGTGAATTGAATTCCTGGGAATTCGGAGTTTAGGTTTTTGTGGAGTGGTTCATTTTGGCCTTTTTGACGATAAAAAATGTATCTTATACGAAACGCATCCACAATCTCGGGTTAATATTGGGGAGAGCTGTAGCCTCTAGTTTCTGTATCACAGCCTCCGCCAAAAACCGGATATTGGCGAACCCATAGGGGTGGCTTTAAGTTGTCGCTTATAATTTTCAGCGAAAGAAAAGTTTGTTTCAAGGCAAATATCGAGGAGTTCAAAGAGACCGTCCGCAGGTACATCGGTAGAGTAGGCTTGTAGGAGTTCTGCAGTACAGGTCCTCGCTAAGTCGTATATAAATAAATAACGTCCAATGACACCATTATTTCGTCATTTGCAATTTTGAAGTCTTTTATTTTCTTTAGGAGCTGTAGCGAGTCTTGGATAGAGGATTCAGAGTTCTTTGTAAGATGGTGGAGTTGATAAAATACTCACTTGGAAATCTTAGAGTTTGTTGCGCCGATTAGGGAGACTCGGTCGCAGTGGAATGCCACTCTTGTGAACTTTGGGAAGTTCGCATATTTTGGAAATCGAAGGCTCATTCTTTTTCAAAGATTTAGCCAGAACTCCAGAAATTAATTTCTTCCTTTGAGCCGTTTCACTACCTTCTCGATATTTGAGTTTTGCGACTTTGTGGGGTCGGCACTTAGGGGCAGATAAAACGAGTCATATGTTAAAATTGATGTCAGCTTAACTTTGTAGTCCATCATGTTTAAAATAGCCGTGGAACCTCCTTTGTCGGCAGGCAAATTATAATGTTTTCATCTCTCTTAAGTGAATTTAATGTTTTTTTCATCGTAAGATAATGTTGGGTATGTCCTGCGTTTTTTTAAATTTGAGACTGCATTATTTCGAATTGTGTGTCTTTCGTCCTCTGTTAGATCAGTTGAGGATAGAATGGATTCATAACTAGTCAAAAAATCCAATTAACTGCTATTAGATGGATTGTATTTCCTTCCTTTGGAGAGTACTTTTTCTTCTGTTGCAGTTAGAACTCTTGAGGACAGGTTTACAACTTTTTTGGAAACGTCGGATTATTGTAGCTTTTTATCAGAAATTGTCCTCCGCTTTTTATCCAAAGTGATCCCCTTTTTAGTCATTCTAGCCTTGAGACATGTGTAATTGTCTCTAGAGAGGTTACAAATACATTTGCAGAAAGACTATCCTGGCAAACTTTCACGTGTTCTTCTTTCAGTTCCTGAAATTTTTTAAGCCTGGCGTGGCCCTCAGAGATGAAGACCTCAAGCATCTGCTGGCTATACCGGTTGGCAACTTGATAACCTTGAGTAGATTTTATTGCAGGTTTCACACGAACAGACTTTGGTAGAATCTTGATGCGTCGGTATCTATGGAGAAAGGAAAACTGCTCTAGCGTTAAACTTTCGCGAATTGCACATGTCTCCCATCAACGAGCGTATAGCAAAGCACCAGGCTTTAACTTCAGACGTATGTATTGAAATATCGGCATCCCAAGCAGTTTAATTAAATTAAAATTGAGTTATTGGGAACCAAATAACTGTAATGTGTAAATTTTCGAATCTGGTGCTCTAGTTAGTCTTCAGACAAATGTGAATGTACAGAAAACAGTTACTCTTAAACGATGCCTAACACAAGATTCTATGGTTGGCTAAAGTTTGAGCCAATAGACGTCCAGTGTTTTAAATTATCCGGTCGGTAGTAGCTGTTTTCGCTTCTATTTGACCTTGATCTTGTGAACGGGTCGATAAAGATTTCCCAGTTTGACCACAATGGACTTCATGACAACTGTTATACGGTATTTGTGGATGAGATCTTTTCTGTTGAAATGGCCAACCCTGTCCTTAGTCTGTACAAGATTGGTGCGCAGTTTTTTTCAGTTTGTGAGCTATTTGCATATGGTATATTTTGTGCTGTTTTTTGACGAGCTGTGATACATTCTTTACATACAGGAGGGTTTGCCAGTTTTTTGATTTCGATGCCTGGGAGGTCATAGCGCTGGAAATACGTTTTTTGTGGCAGCCATGCACACACTGGACACGGGAGACCTATTTGCATAAGAGGGTATTCATATCATTGGCACCTGCCCAACAAGAAAGAGACGCGATTTTCTAAAGGCTAGGCACTCAGGCGAAGCATTTATTAACAGGCATATCGATATGGATGCTAATTACAAATTTCTCACGATCAAGTGGAAGTGAAAACAGCCACTATCGAACAGAAAATTCAAAACAATGGACGTCTATTGGCTCACGGTTTAGCTTAGCATAGAATCTTTTGTTAGGCATGGTTTAAGGTTAACAGTTGTCTACATACTCTCATTTTTCTGTAGACCTACAGGGGCACCAGATTCAAATATTTATACAATAAGGTTATTTTGTTTCTAAAGAACTTCAACACACGATTGTTCAACCGTCGTAGTCCGACGATGTCCACCGTATGCTCCATGGGAAAGTGGAGCAGGGACGGTGACTTGCGCGTGATTTAGTTTAAATTGATAGTAGACTTGCGCTGCATCTACCGCACTCTCTCCTCCTCCCCACCTGAGCCCGGTGTCAAGACAGAGTCAAGAAGACCGGAGGCGGGAGAGGACGCAGGTGGCTGGCGCGGCTGGGTCCCCTAAGTCTAGCCGCCCCTAGGCGTGCCACCACACCTCCATGTTCGGCATTTGTTATGGGAGCGCAACCCGAATAACGCATGCCGTGCCTAATGTGGCCCCCGTGTTGGTCCAACGCATCTACCACGTGGCCCGTTTAGACGCACAGACACGACAGTTCGACCGTCGTAGTCCGACGATGTCCACCGTATGCTCATGGGAAAGTTGAGCAGGGACGGTGACTTGCGCGTGATTTAGTTTAAAGTGATAGTAGACTTTGCGCTGCATCTACCGCACTCTCTCCTCCTCCCCACCTGAGCCCGGTGTCAAGACAGAGTCAAGAAGACCGGAGGCGGGAGAGGACGCAGGTGGCTGGCGCGGCTGGGTCCCCTAAGTCCTAGCCGCCCCTGAGGCGTGCCACCACACCTCCATGTTCGGCATTTTTTTATGGGAGCGCAACCCGAATAACGCATGCCGTGCCCTGATGTGGCCCCCGTGTTGGTCCAACGCATCTACCACGTGGCCCGTTTAGGGGGCACACACACACACGACAGTTCGACCGTCGTAGTCCGACGATGTCCACCGTATGCTCCATGGGAAAGTGGAGCAGGGACGGTGACTTGCGCGTGATTTAGTTTATAGTGATAGTAGACTTGCGCTGCATCTACCGCACTCTCTCCTCCTCCCCACCTGGGCGGTGTCAGAAAGAGTCAAGAAGACTGGAGGCGGGAGAGGACGCAGAGTGGCTGGCGCGGCCGGGTCCCCCTAAGTCCTAGCCGCCCCTAGGCGTGCCACCACACCTCTATGTTCGGCATTTGTTATGGGAGCGCAACCCGAATAACGCATGCCTGCCCTAATGTGGGACACACACACACACTACTATATATATATATATATATATATATATATATATATATATATATATATATATATATATATATATATATATATATACCAGGGATTGATTATCACTGGCTGATGACGGCTAATAAGCCAGAAATGGCCATTCCGGTCTCCCTTGTCTTTTGTTGGTTCCATCTTATCAACATATATCTCATGTCGCTATAGTAGACGATACCCGCGAGGGGCTGCAAAGTGAGCTCCAAGGTACAGCAGAACATCAATGTTCCTTAACCAGATCGGTGAACACCACACTTTCATAGTCCATATTCCCGATCGCAACCGACAAAACAACGGGCCCGTGGCTCAATGGTAGAGTGCTACACTCAATGACCAAAGGTCGTGGGTTCAAATCTCGGGTGATCCACACCTGGGATCGGGTATGACTGGCCGATGACGGCTTATAAGCCAGAAATGGCCATTCCGGTCTCCCTTGTCTTTGTCGGTTCCATCTTATCAACATATATCTCATGTCGCTATGCGACTGCCCGCGAGGGCTCTAAAGTGAGCTCCAAGGCACAGCGGAACATCTATGTTCCTTAACCAGATCGGTGAACACCATACTTTCATAGTCCATATTCCCGATCGCAACCGACAAAACAACGGGCTCGTGGCTCAATGGTAGAGTGCTACACTCAATGACCAAAGGTCACGGGTTCGAATCTCGGGTGATCCACACCTGGGATTGGGTATGACTAGCTGATGACGGCTTATAAGCCAGAAATGGCCATTCCGGTCTCCCTTGTCTTTGTCGGTTCCATCTTATCAACATATATTTCAATTCGCTATACGACTGCCCGCGAGGGCTCTAAAGTGAGCTCCAAGGCACAGCGGAACATCTATGTTCCTTAACCAGATCGGTGAACACCATACTTTCATAGTCCATATTCCCGATCGCAACCGACAAAACAACGGGCCCGTGGCTCAATGGTAGAAGTCGTTACACTCCAACACCAAAGGTCAAAGCGTTCGAATCTCGCGATCCACACACCTGATTTCGGCATGGCTATTGATGACGGCTAATAAGCCAGAAATGGCCTTTCAAGTCTCCCCTTGTCTTTGCGGGTCATGCTATTCTGCCTATACACTTAGCTGCCTTTCGGCTGCTTACGGGCTTGAAGCAGTTAGCGCATAACGGGACTAGTGAGTCCTGTAACCGATCGGTGAGGCGCCCTACTACCATTGTTAATATTCCCGATCGGAAACCGGCAAGACAAACGAGTTTCCTCGTGGCGCAGTGGGTGGGGCGTTCGGACTTCTGCCCAACAAGCGTCGCGGGTTCGGAGGCTCGGGCACCTGGCACCTGACCTGTAGGTTTGCAGTATGGCTGGCGATGACGGCTAATGTCGCGAAATGGCCATTCCAGTCTCCCTTGTCTTTTGCGGCCTCATGTTATTCTGCTCTGTGCACTTGGCTGCCTTTTACGGCTGCTGGCGGGGCTTCTGAGAGTTAGCAAGGTACAGCGGGACGAGATTGAGTCCTGTAAACCGATCGGTGAGGCGCCCTACTACCATATATATATATATATATATATATATATATATATATATATG
>WEDG01004046.1:0-34468 GCA_017591395.1 Schistocephalus solidus | reverse complement strand
TAACCAAAGAACATTTATTTATTTACAAGGCACAATCAGTAAAAGGTCGCTCGCGAAAACTTTATGCAGACAAATTTATCATGAGAGTCCGATGAAGTGAGGGTTCACGTGGCGTTGGTAATAATCCGCTAAAGCGTGCCTTGAAAGGGAGGTAAAAATGTAAAAAATAAAGAGTAACTCTCTGTAAATTGAAATCCTTTATAAAAGTGGCATTTCTTCTTTCTTATCTAGCATTTAACAGCGGTTTTGCAACCTAAGGTGCTAGAAGGCATTGTGAACTGGTATGGAGTTCAGCACCATAAACAATGAGCACTGCCAATATACATATATATATATATATATATATATATATATATATATATATATATATATATATAGGCAGAATAACATGACCGACAAAGACAAGAGAGACTGGAATGGCCATTTCTGGCTTATTAGCCGTCATCAGCCAGCCATACCCAAACCCAGGCGCTGCCGCGCCAAGCCTCGAACTCGCGACCTTGTTGGGCAGAAGTCCAACGCTCTACCCACTGCGCCACGAGCTCGTTGTCTTGCCGATCGCAATCGATCAGACAATGAGCCTGTTGTTTAAGGACTGGTGTGATGGACTGATCAAAGGTTGTGGAGTCGAATCTCAGAAGTCTCTACCTTCTTTTCTGATTCGTTGTCCTGCATAAAGGATGATCCCATTTTTATAGGATCTTCTGCACCAAAAAATGATGTTATCGGCAGTCTGAACATGAGTCAGATGTTGCCTTATCACCTAGATGCCGATAAGGAACCCGATCAAAACCCAGTAACGGAATATGTTCCCTTAGTGTAAAAACCTCTGTTTTATGTAATAGGAACGAAGAATATGGCTCGAAGTATATGTTTACATTATAGACTGCCTTAAGCTAATTGTTAACAGAGTTTAAGTTAAGACTTGGGAGTATCAACCCTAATGGTTACCATTGAGGCCAATTTAAGGCAAGGGTAAGGGTATCTTCCGTGGGAAGGTGAAGTTATGCCTCTGGCATAAAAATTGGAATACAACAAACGTAGTTTTCACTTATAATTACCATTTTTGGGGACATTCAATAGTCTATAAAGGTAATGGTTACTCGTAGTCTGCAGTACATGCGCTAGGTCATTAAATGTTAACAGCAATTAAATATTTGTTTTGGATTTGAGAGTATCACGAAATCAACGTCAATATCATGCAGTCTAATCCCAAGCTTTCTCAGTGGCGTTAAAATGAGGGCTTTTGAACAAGCCAAATACCGACCGCCTTCAAAAAATTACGCTGTAAAACATGTCTACTGTAGAAGCGTAAATTGCTATCTTTGATCTTAGATGCCCTTATAGCTTTTAATATTAGATCACAGAACAAGAATATAGTTGCTGGTACCCATTTTATAGAAATGATGTCTACGTGGATAAAAAATGTGTTTAGTTTGAAAAAAGTGTGCAATGTTTAAATTTTAAGGGCTTTAAGTGCCTATTCTTGAAGGACTGTCTCAGTCTATTTCGACTGCTGCCAATGAAAAAGAAGAAGTGAGGTGCTACTAAATGAGAACAAGAAACAACCTTTTTATTAATTTTTTCTTTAAAATCTATTCAAATTCATAAGGTCCTCAAAAATCATAGAAAAAAGTATATTAAATAAGTAGTCATATTTTTCCGGTTGTTTTCTTCGAATTGTCGTACAGAAACTCGTTCACATCAATTACTCTGATATGACTTTAGTATCTGGAGATTATGGTGCCCGATAAGCTATCTTACAACTCTACTGAAGTAATTTGGTTCAATCGATACCGCATTTAAGAATTTCGGTTAAAATTTCATGACACAGTAAATCTACTGTAAACTAAGCGACTTTTGATTAAGGCTTATGAAGCTGCCTTTTTTCCAATTGACAGATATAAGTTTCAACTTTCTAGTCTAGTCTTCTGACCTCAAGACAGACTTCGACTAGGTAGAGCGTTCAATTTGAATTCAATGTCGACGGCTGATTATGTACATTTTGTGCGGGATGCGGGGGGAGGGTAAAGACAATATGTAGCATTTGTGGTCACAGAAAAAACCCCAAAGGTGAAACGTCTCCGTCTCACGCTAAACCGCTTTACTACCCTGCTCTCGTCTGTGGCATGTCGATTAAATAAAGCTCAGTACGGTCAATGCATTGACGCATTTCGCTCACTAAAGTGCATGCGTGGCAGAAGAGTATGATCACAGAGATCCCTCAACTGTTCAGAACATTTTTTTCGTGTCAAAATCAATGAATTTATTTATGTTAACGAAATTCGGGCTCAAATACGTTACGTCTTATCTACTGATTGTGCGTGTTCGTTCAGTTACGCGACCACTTCTAGGTTTAAAAATACTCAGAGATGAGCGCTTGTCATGCCGCAATCTCCTCACATTTATGTCAACCTACGGTTGATGTTCTATCTCATGAAACGTTATTCGAAATACTGAAATGTGTTTTCAATTAGAAGATTTTACTTAAGTAGTTTGGTCATTGTAATTTACGTCTAGAATAATCCCAGATATTTAAGTCACCTTAGTATGCTGGATTTTGATCGAGCTTCATTTTAGCTGCGTTTTAATACTACATTCCGTAACAAATAACTACCTAATAGAATGCATTTCGCACGAACAACTTCTGTCTGCAAATGAAATTGCTACTAATGTAATAGCGTTCCTATTTCAAGTTCATGAGCGCAAATTGATTTATTTGTAAGATGGTTGAACAAGTCATCATTATACGGAGTAAGGGAATTGTTTGCTCTAACGTACCTTGCAATGAGATTAATTTCCTCAAGAGAAAGTTCTCATTCAGCCTGCAGTTATATTCCTCGAAGGCATCCTCACCAAGCTTTGCTCGTAGCGCATAAATTGCCATAGAACCGACGAACTTAAAGTCTGAAAAAAAACAAACGAAAACCGCCAGGACGGTGCGTGATTTCAAAATAATTCTCTCGATACACACAACCAATGGCTTTTGGAATGTAGCATTAGTAGACGTAGTAATAGCAGTAGTGGATAACGATAGAGTATGTGGCCGCACCTAGTGCTTACTATCTTAATTTATTGAACCATGCTTTCTTTCGCTCAAAAAATCCACATCACAGCCATTTTTGTATAACAGCAGTCCTTGCTCCCTTCCACGCCTCGGTTTTTCATTTGGGACCACTCAGTTGATCGTAGTCAAAAATGGTGGTTATATATATATATATATATATTAATTATTGTCATATAATGTAGTAATCAAAGATTGTGATCGGGTGAGATATGGAGAAAGAGAGGGAGTGAGAGAAGGAGGAGGAGAAGAAGGAGGAGGAAGAACAAGTTATTCCAGTTAGATGGTTGTCATTGGCAGATATCTTCATGCGAGGCAATGATCCATGTTCAGATAAAGCAAACAGGATATTCTTCCAAAATACAACGAAAGTTACTTATAGCATCGCATTTTCCAACTCAATAACTTACAGCTGCCGTTATCCTCTGTAAGCGATTCTGGGTACTTCCAAAATCCACTGTTTGACGTGCATTCCATCTAAAAAAGAGACAATTGTGATATTTTTCTTTGGGTTCATTTTAACGAAGTCGAAATGATATAGTGGACGAATACTTTATTCCAGAATCTTGGCAGAGTTGGATTCGGACATTCGTTTCCTTTATTTTGTTCAAAAATCACACTTGAAAGAAGTCGACTTGATCGCTGAAACGAGATATTTAGTTGCTTGGAGTTTCGGACGCATGCTCGAACCCATCATCAGTGACAACGACATATACTAATAATTCATTGAGAAGGCTGTGCAAGTTTATTATTGGCCAGCATACAAGGCGTTGACGACTGGCATGGGATCATTGAAGCAATTCCAACTCTGTTTTCAAAGTGCTCAAAATTTGCCTAATTAAACAAATAAATTACCCAAACGTGTACTATACTCACTAGCCTTCATGTCGAATGCTGATTTGAACTTACGATGATGTCTCATTTTCAGGCATTCTGCGAAGCGTTCCTGTTTAACGACTTGCTTGACTGCCTGATTGACAGGAAATTGAGTAATATTCCTTGATGAAAACTCACTAGCCTGTGTTTCGACGACTGCAGTCAATATAACAGATCTAAACAAGCAAGAAATCTAACCCGTGGCTTAATGTTTAGAGCGTAGGACTTCTGATTAACGGGTCGTGGGTACCATCCTCGGATGGTGCACAATCTGGGGTTGAGTATGACTGGCTGACGAAGGTTAATTAGCCGAAATAAGCCACTCCAGTCTCTTTTGTCTTTGCCACCAGTATTCATCTACTAGGCGCTGTGCCGCTGCTGGCGGCGCTCGGGGTCAGCCTCAAGGCAGAACTGGACGAGTGAGCTCCATTAGCGATCGTGAGCGTTCGTTAACCAAGTTTTCATTTTCCTGATCTAAGCTGGCGATAAAACAAGCTCGTGGCTCAATTTTAAAAGCCGTGCTCTTCTGATCACTAGATCGCGGGTTCGAGCCTCGGTTGCAGCACCACCTTATGCTGCGAATGGCTGGCTGATGACGGCTAATAAGCCAGAAATGGCCATTACAGTCTCCTACGTCTTTGCCAGTAATATTCATCTGCCAAATTGAGTAATGTTACTGTCAGGTATTTTTAACACAAAAACCCCTGCTTATAATTATTTCAATTTTAATCCTGATTAAACTAACCCATAGTTTATGCCGTCAACGGGCAGCTGAACACAAAACCTGTAGTGGCTCAACCAACTCTCATCAGGTTAGTGACTCAAAATCCCCCAGCTAAGAAGCCAGTGAACGGAGAAAAATAGATGTTCTTTTAGTTATGTTCGATTAAATGCATTAAATGCTTCGACAGTTGTCAGCCGACCAATCTCACCAAAGCGTCAGCATTCGAGTAATTCTACTTAAGTAAGTTTTTCTTATTTCTCACTTGTAATCTCTGTGCAACTTTAAGGTGCTCGTTGTACGCAATTGAAACACCGGTCAAAAAATTGAGACGAGTATTCGCATTCCAAATGTACGCATACGAAGAGGACTGTTCGATTGCCTGAACAGTCATCAGAGCATTCAAAAATCAGTAAAAAGACAAGCCACGAATAGAATGGAGCCCGGGCCTCAAAGGAGAACTTCGGTAATCGATATGTCGATCTAGTGACGGTATACAGAGCCTTGCGCAGCTACCACCGAACTGGCGTTATTTGAGTTTGATGGCTTCGATCCTTTAGATATTTTACTATTTTATTTCGGACGACGACAGCGCGAGATAAAGCACTGGTAGTGAAAATTCGAGTTGTTTTAGCTGCTCACCACTGTCTTACTTATAAGTCTGACTGGTTTTTCTGCATTCTCACCGTTAGCATGCGTCTTCGTTTGTTAAGTTATTTCCTACAAGAATGTAAAACGACGTATGGAAATGACGCTATACCTGGCTCAGTCGGCACTCGGACGGACGATTGGCAAGTAATTTTGCAGCCCAACCGATCCAAAATTAATCCACATGTCTCTCGGTATAAGCTAGAGTAATAATTAAATGCAAATTTGGAACATCAGCCAAGTGCACTTAGATGAGGATCGTTTTTGTTTGTTTAGCTAAGCCAACTATGAACCAGATTAAAAATGCCGATAAAGACAAGGGAGACTAGAATGACCATTTCAGGCTCATAAGCCATCATCAGCCAGGCAGGGCACTGGACTTTTGATCCGCGGGTCGCCGGTTCGAGCTTCGGGTGGGCATCACCTGGGTTGTGGTATGACTGGCAGCTGACAGATAATAAGGCAGAAATGGTTTTTCCAGTTTCCCCTGTCGTTGTCCGCAGTGTTCACTTATCCCATTCGGGTCACCTTTCTCGCCTACATAAGGTCAAGATATTAATGAGCGTTCAGCATAATCCCAAATTAGTTTAGTCGCAACATAATGCAAGCTTTTGTACGAGATCCTTTTCGGACGCCCGAACACATTATGCTTCGAAACAAATGACTTCTAAGGTAATATGCAATTTTCCTAATGATTTTCGATGCCCTTATAAATTCAAATAAACGTACGCTTGTTATATTTTCTTGCCTCGTATCCACAATCCAGTACAGCATCACTTCCTCGCTATTTATGCCACCATCCATCTGATGGTACATAAAACGTTCTGAAATGCACAAAGTACTTGAAGGAGCTACAAGTGACGCAAACACATAGGTCATATTTTGAAGACAATAAATGCGCAGGAGGCTAATACATATGGCATTACGGTTCATTCAAAATCTTTATTCATAAACCGATTGATAAACATATTAAGTTTATTATGACTAACAAAATGCGAATTGTATAATTAGCATAATATGTCAGGTAGATTAGTTTTAACAGTCATCGTACGTGTGCTGATGTAGTCCATGGAGGCTGGAATTAATAACAAAGAATAAATAAATGATTGATGATTTCTCTAAGTTCTGGCATGAGGTTTTAAGCGACTGAAAAAAAACAGGTGCATAAGCATACCGCATAGATTTAAGACCATTCTGTGAAGTTAAAATTAAATTAAAATAAAAATATAAACCAACCATGAAAATGTCCCTCTAAAAGGAAGGTAGGTTGGATATATTTACATAAGTTTAGCAGACATTTCAAACTTAGACGTTGAAAAATATGGCAAAAAATCTGAATCCACATTTAAACACCAGTATATTAAAAAATATTTATTTTTTCGACGACACTTTTTAATCCTCGTCGAATGTATGGGCACTTCCATACCCTTAACTCATTAAAAATCCTTCCTGAATAGCAGTGAAATGGCCGCTAATGTAGGAAGCACCTATAATTATCATCCATTTGGCACTTGGTTGCAGACATGCAAAGGCGGACTTTGATTCAGTCTGAAAGTATTGAAGTAACTATATAACTTTTACGCGGAAGAGTGAAGCAGAGATGGATTTTTTATGTTCACTCGATATATGCACACTGTAAAAATTAATTTCTTTATTATATCACTTTATCTGTGTTTTGAAAAATACTGATTGCCTACCATAAAATTGCTCCTCCTGGAGACCGTGAGAAAGCGAGAAGATAAAGCAGTTCCCTTTTAGGATCCTTAGATTCGCCGCCTGAAATGTATTTTAAAGAAACTCCATCATGACTGTGTCTGACTTGTTAACCAGAAGTCTGAACCCAGAAATAATCAGCAATCTGTCTTGGTTCCAAACGGAGCATTTAGAGAAGACCTTCAGCTAAGGGCTTCTCTGAAGCAAACATTCGTCAGGACAAAAATAATCATATTGTAATCGAGGTAAAATTAATGAAATTAAATTAAATAATCTGTTACGTTTCAGGAGGTTGCCTGTGACACATTTGTTAGCAGATAAAAGAGACTACCATGTTGCTTTTTCAGTGTACCTTTGGAGGACTTACTTCTGTGATTTCAAGGCATGAATATGTGAAATCTAAAGAAATTGACAACAAGATGCAGCTAGGTTTTACTGGGGACTACAGGCCGTATGAATTAAAAGCATCGTCCGTTCAAATCATGACTCCGATTGAAGATGAGAAGATATTGTCTTCATTATCAGGCAACGCAAAGTTCATTGAAAAAAAATACATTTTTGTCATACTTCGGTGTGTTCCTCCCAATTGCATTGCGGTCCAATCTCCAATCCTTTAGGTGAAAATAAAGGACCACCTACTTATTGCAATTTGCTCACATACGTGATAAATAATTTTTAAAAACCATCGGATATAACCACCACCGTGTGTGCATGTAGACACTAGGTATGTGAAAGTGCTAGTTTGCAATGTCCTCAGTCTGCTCGCTAACATGTTTCGTAAAGAATTACTTACTATACCTGGTAAACACTATTCGCCATCTTCCGATGAGGATAGCCACCACCGTAGATGCGTTCATTCAAAATACAAGGAGTAAATTTCGGTTTTTGAACGCTTAATGAACGGTTTCAGGACTAACTCGTCCCCTTCTGCATTGAACACCGACAGCAGCCGCCGAGCGGCTTTTATTATATACAAAGGAACATTGCAGACAAAGAAAAGGGAAACTGTAATGGCCATTTTGGGCTCATTCGCCGTCATCAGTCTGTTATCAACAACCCCAGGTGTGCCCCACCCACGGTTAGAACCCGCGACCTGCTGAGCAGAAGTCTTACGTTCTACTGCCACAGATTTTTGCACAAGAGTCACTGTCCATAATGCGTCGTGGATACAGCTGCTTATTGATTCTAGCTCTTCTCTCCCGAACTGTGCATTCTCATACTTCTTTGGACCAACCAAGCTGCTCTGCTTTCACAAGCGCAGATAGACGGTCACATATTCGTCAAAGGCACCCAACAGGATATTTACCTTTTTGTCTCACGCCAGCACCTGTTATGGCAAGTGGAACGACTGACTGCCTTCGAGCAACAAACACACCAGTGGCTGGAAGCTACTGAAGTTCACTTAATGTCTCAATTTTATTTAATTTATACAATCAAAAACCAAAGGTCACAGTTTCGTATCCCAAATGGTCCACACTTAGGATTGGGTATGACTGGCTGATGATGACTTATCAACCAGAAATGGCCAGTCCGGTCTCCCTTAACTTTGTCGGTTCCACCTAAACATCAAATATATATATATATATACATACGAAAGCGTGCAGTTCACCGCTCTGGTTAGGCAATATTATGTCCCATTTTGCCTTGGTGGTCACGTTGTGGCAATCACAGGGAGTCGCATAACGACTAGTGGTATATGCTGATAAGCTAGAACCGACAAAGATAAGGGAGACCGAAAAGGACATGTTCGGCTTATAAGCCATCATCAGCCAGTCAAACTACAATTTGCTATACGACAACCTGCGAGGGCTCTAAAGTGAGCCTCAGTATACAACGGAGCATACATGTTTCCTAGCCAGATCGGTAAGCTGCACACTATCATCATATTTCCGATCGTTACCAACATAAAAAGGGTCCGTGGCTCGTTGGTAGGGCGTTTGACTCAATGACCAATGATCGCGGGATCGAATCCCAGGTGGTCCACCATTGGATTCGATATGGCTAGATGATGACGGCTTATAAGCCAAAAAAGGCCATTCCGGTCTCCCTTGTCTTCGCCAGTTCTAGTTTATCAATATATATATAGCCATTTTTTCCCAATTCCCGGTCAGCCAATCTGCTCATAGCTCAAATGTTTACTTTATTGCACGTAAGAATAATTGTGCTGTCAGCCGCCTTAAGTTGTGGTTCACGGTACTCACTCGTTATTAACACACTGTCATCTAAGCTTTAAACATTTATGTTGGTAAGCCTTTCCTTGATAGGCAGTTTATTCCCTTTTATTCTCTCGAAGCAACGTACCATCTATAATGTTGATATTTGGATCTTCGATCTTCTTTAAGGTATCCATATCCGTCTTTAAATACTCCTGTTCGAGAAGCTGGCCATGAACGGTTTCTATATAAGTTTAAGAAAATCATTGGATTAACTGAGTACACTTAATATACGAAAGTTTTTTACTTAATTGGAGATGCTTATTTCAATATTTAAGAAGAAAATTTATAAAAGTATGACATCCACTGATTTAAATATCCTTACAGTGACAAGCACAAATCGAAATTTTCTTCACTTAGGAGTGATTTAAAACTAAAACAAATTTTTACCTATAGCAACAATTTAAGACAGGTTTTTGAAATTTAATTCAAAACCAAACTATCTACGAGAAATTTGTTTTTAGGTTTCTTGTTTGCAAAATGATAGCATTATTTTTTATCATGGGATTACTGAATCGGGTAAGTTCACGAAGGTGTAGATGGTTGAAAGATTTACATTTCGACGCAGGATTTCATGCAAATGCAGTGCAATGAAGTTACTGGAAATGGCTGAAATAATAAATACTACACAATTATTTTCTCTATGAAAATTGGATTTAATGCAAATTTTAAAATCAATAAACAGCAAATGTTCCGTTGGAAGCCATCTGCAAGTTCACTGGAACATGGTATTTATTGGCCTGACGTTTCGTATTCTGTCTCGAACACATCATTCTAGACGGTTGCGGACAAAGCACCTACGTCGGAGAAACTGAGAGATTACTCCACACTCGAAAGGCCGAGCATGCGTCAACAGTAAAACGAGAGGACAGTAAATCTCAGGTCGAGGCTCGTGCGATGGGACCCGGCCACACATTCAAGTTTGCTAAGGCCAAAATTATGTGACAACCGCGTGAGCCTTACACTGCTGGAGTCCTGGTTTTCTGGCCCGCAGTCTATTTATAAGCGCAATGACCTCGCGCCTCCATATTCTTTGTTGTGATTATGCTTGGAAAAAATTGTTAGCCATGTGTGGAGGATGCTGATGACCAGCAAACCCGGTGGCAACGAGCCGAATTCCTGAGTAATTTTCATGCTAGGAATCGAATGGGGTGATGAAATCACGGCCATAAACGACTCGGGTACGGACCAAACAGCAATCCTCGCATCAAATACAACCACCAACGGTGAACACGAGGACTTTTTAGTGAAAGTAAACCTGTGATGGCCCGGCAACCACGCCCTATATGTACTATGCAGCTTGTGCCGCAGTTACCTTTTTCTGAAAATGTCTCTGATGATGGGTTCGAGAGAGAATCCGAAATTTCGGGCCAATGCAAACCATGTTATAGTGATCACCTCTTCTTTTTCTTCTTCTTCTGAGCAGCTTCTTAGAATTTGCAATCTATAATTCGTTATTTTCATACAGGCAAGCTTTCTGACACAACTGCAGGGGTGCCGACTGCGCATACATATTTGGCATAATGCAGAGCAGTAAATAGGGGAAACTTATAAATGGTTCATCAACATACCTGTCAGGTTTTTATTGTGCTCGTCGATTAAAACTATAACATATTCACTGTCTTCAAAAGAGTCCTGGTTGTCTAGCTGTTTATACTGCAGCGGTCCTTCAATTTTGTTCGAAAATATTTGAACACAACGGGATTGAATTATAGAAATTTAATGGGATAAAAGTAAAAAACAGGATATTGAAAAGCTATTAAAAGTTGTAATGTTAACTTTCAGCAAACGCGAGAAAAACGTAATTCCTGAATGCATCGTTTCTCAAACTGTCTTTTGTTTCTTTCTCAAAACGTCTGTTAAGTATAATATTTTTTAAGCCGAACACAACCCATTTGTCAAGTAGAAAATTTAATTGGCAAAATATCTCAAAAAACGAAAACAGAAAATTGTATTTTACGCATGTTTGCTCTATGTTACATTTGAATTTCTTAGGAAGTTAAAAATCAAAGCGAAACAATCATAGTATTTACAACTTTTTAAAGAATGCAGTTTTTAGCACGGCCAGAAATAACTGGAGATTATGCGGCATTGTAATAAATACAGCAACCGTACTTAAATAATATTTTCTAGTCGAAAATACCTGTTAGAATTGGTAAGCATTTCATGCGATAGCACATCTTTTGTATGTGTGATTAATTGACCCATTAGAAAACATTTGGGGATAATGTTATTATAGGAATTTCCAAAACATCTAACAAACCTTGCCAATAGACAGTCTTTGAAAATAATTGTCCTCCATCGATTGTGCAATAGTAGGTTTCCATCTTTTTGACCGACTGTGTGACAACCAGCTTCACCTCGAAGTAGTTATTAAAATTGGTGGTGTCTGCAAAAAAGAAGGAAATGCCGTAGGTGGAAGAGTAAGAAAAGTGATTGCTTGCGAGTTTAAATATCCAGAAAAACCTTAAAATAATGGCACTTGCCACAGATTCGTTCATTCGGAAAAGATGGGGGTTTCGAGCAGACTTTCGTTTCATGATGCCAGCATTCCACCTTAAAGTGTGAAAATATTATAAATATATAAAATATGTTTTAGTGAATACACTGTTTAAGAGAAATATTTCCTTGGGAATTTTTTGGATATATGCCAATTAAATCTGTACGGTTGACATTTGCTAAACTCAAGTGTCCTTTCATTTCCAAAACGACTGTACTTAAACTAATATACTTTTCAACTGCATCGTTAACTCACACCCAGAAGCCTGATAATTCCACGTAAAACATATCTTTAGTTGATGTCAGAAAATATTTTATAAAATATAACCCTTGAAGGAGATATAATTTGCTACCAAATAAATACACAAAAGAATATTTTCGCGACGTTTATCCATAAAATATAGTGCAAATTATAAAGGTGAAAAGTCAGTTAGCAATATTTATGATACTGTAGTAGTCATTTGTCATGGAGGGTAATGTTTGCAGACAGCCAGAAGGAAAGGCCTAAACATTTTGCTATCTTGTAGTAACTGAGCTAGGTTCGGAGCAGACTGTGCGATATTGAATATTAAAACCACGTTTTAGCAACGGTTTCGAAACGAAAACAAATTAAAACATTTTGGTTACTCGGGTGAATTATAATTTAATGCAATGGATTTGGATTGCATTTCATGATTTATAGGCGGAATTAATTAATCTGGACGTAGTTGGCTATTGTAGTACTGATGTATAAGCCTCAAAATAACATAATCGAAAGAATTTACTAAAATGGTTTGTTTTTATTGTGTGCTCAGAATAAATGCCTGCACTTTCTAGTAAGTTTATAACGAGGTATGCATGTTTCCCCATTTCAATAGAAATGTTTAACTTTTTGCCGACATCTAAGGTCAATACACAGATTATTTATGTTGACTGGATGCCGCAATTCACCTTAACTCATGTCTGTGGGAGGGGATTTGTTCAAAAGTACTTACATCAGTATTCAGGAATGAACACAAAACCCTTATCCTTATCAGTTTGTTCATGGGTTTCGTTTATTGACTATGAAGTTCAAAATAAAGTCAGAGTCCTGCTTCCCATTGAAACAAACGATTATTCTTTCTAATGGATATTAGGAATAAGATTATCGGGAAGCAAAAAAATTTAAAAATTGACATTCCAGGTTTTAAGCAGGAGTATTTTCTTTTAATTTATATTTAAATTGTATTGTTCGAATGTGAGAAAATGGATTCGCAGCCATTTTATTCTTCACAATTTAGCCTAATGGTTTCAAACGCGAGGACATTTGCCTTATCAAATGGTTTGGAAGGAGCAGCCGCGATCGCTGGAACGCAAATTGTCCCTTAACACCTATTTTTAGAATAAAATTGAGTCTTTACTTTTTCTTGGCGGTTGTGTGAAAACGTTTAGCAATTATATACATCCACGTCAAAATCATCTTTTGTAGTTTTGTATTGTTATAATAGACATTTGTGTTAGTGCATTATTTTACGGTTTATTTTACAGTGCCCAACTGAAATTGTGAAATATATTTGTGATTAGAAAGCTTTTTTTTGGATTATAACATTGTTTTTCATGGGGCACAGTCTCAAGTTTTAGCAATCACAAAAAGGGGTGGTTTTAAAAAACTCTTTCCTGCGGTATCTGAACTCAACGCGCGATAAAAATGCTTAGGTAGTGTGATGTGTTCGCCTTGATGCTCGATGACCTTATAAAGTTTAATTTATTCGAGATACATTATGTCTTGGTTAAATATCGTTTGCTACGAAAGCACATCGTATGGTTATGAAACGTGTAAATATAAAGTATTTAGCCTAAAATATGAACCGATACAGCTGTTTATCTGTTTCCCTTTTAACGGTTTTTATTAAGGATATAACAACTAGCTGTTGCAAATTTTTATGAGTTCAATGTTGCTTCCTCTTGATAACCTAGAAAAATATTTGATTTTCCTTACATTTAAGTGCATGGCACTGAGTTTGAAGAGCCTAAGCATTTGAGCAGCAGAAGGCTGGGTTTCAAATTATTTGGAAGAGCATTTTTAAAACTAAATCAACTAAGATTTGATTGTCAACCAAATGAGCTTAAAAAAGAATTTTTTTGCGTTTTTATAATATGTGTCTAGATTTAAAAGGGCAGTAAAAATTAACTGAGAAAAAAATTATTAAATTAATCAGTTTGATCGGTTATGGTTTCGAAAGGCAACGAGAAAGGAGCTTAGTGAAACGCTGTGCAGTAATAATTATTACAATTCTACCTGAATAATCATTTTCATGGAAGCACTTTTCTGAATATCAATAATGATTTCATTGAAAACGCCTGTTTCTGTTGTAAACACAGCGAAGTCAGTTGTCATGATTCTTATTCAAAAAAAACAAAATACTGAAAGCTTAACTATTTCTAAGCAGATACTCATAATTTATCAGCATTTCCCAGCAAATATTGAGCACTCACGAAATTTTTATATGATAAAAATTATGGCGCAGATTAATCCTTAATTCTGGGTTAATGTATACAGGCGTCAATGATCTTCTAGGCTGGCTCAATAGTCAATACGCAGAAAATCACTTAGTAACAAGTTCCTTGCTTAGAAGCTTTCCGAATTTTATTATAAAATAGCAGGCAATATCTACCAGTTACTACGAAAAAAATTAATAATTGGCTGAAACCTGCAAATTCGAGTCAATAGGAAAGCTTTTCTGCCTATAGGATATTAGTTTTCTTGTGGTGAGGCCCACGGTCGTAGTAGGTTATATCATAACTCACCAAAATATCCCTTTTTAGTGCGCTTCCTATCCGCCAAGTAAGCTCAATCTCATCGGAAATGGAACACACGTCGAAAACCGTTGATTCGTCGTAGATAAAGTAGCCTAAATCCAGAAAAAACATGCGTTGTATACCTATAGATACGAAAATTAGTTTAATTTTAATAAACATTATTTATGCATTATAGGATTTCAGTGTATTATTTTCCGTGCAACTCAAAAAACCGTAATAAAGGCAATCAATTTTAAGTAAAATTGCAGTAGATATTCTATCTCATTAAAGGTTCAACAAAATGCTTAACCAAAGCATAATCTGCAGAACTTTTAGACACGGTAGAGCACCGGCTGTTAAATTCGTCTTTTGTCAATAATACACTTTTTAAGAAATAAATATTTACTTACTATTAATTTCCCAAATTAATTTTTGCTTAATTTAAGACTGATCGATTCTATAAAAACATGCCCATAGATATTCTTCCTTTTATTCAGCTTATATTGAATAACACATTCAAATTCTATATGTTAAAAACTGGTGTTCCTCCTTTTTAAGACGTTTGTATCCATAAAATCGTTTTGACTATAAAATTTCCATTTAAAAAGTATAATTTTTTCTCTCGATTAATTGTGTTACTTATGTGTACTACATGGCTCAAATCCATTGCCAATGTTTATGAGCATTTATTTATTGGTGAGCCAAATTATTGATAACCCTTACGTGAACAATAGCCTGCAGTTTGTAAACCCCGAATTCAAGTGTAACATTCGGTCGAGTTCAAAATTACTCGGGAACTGGGAAATTGGTTGGTTGAATGCGTAGGTTCATTTGTGCCGAGATGTTTATAATCTAGAACTCACTAATAATGCTTACTTGGACAGCATCTAATGCTCATTGGAAGTGTATCCCACTGAAATCCAAGCTAACCTCAAATTTCCTCATAATTTTTTCAGAAACCCAGACTTTGATGTTTTGAACCAAATATGTTCCGAAATCAATCAAACCTTGAATAATATCTGTTTAAACTGACTTAATGGATCATTTAACTAGTTCACATGCAACTGAATTAGAGTACAATTCCCCCAAGCGTCTTCATGCTCCCTAAATGACCGATTTTTTAGTCGTTTTTATTGCGAACATAATTTAACACTTGACTTGTGCCTGTTAAACATTTTCTTCTTACCGTCAGATCCATTTCGGTGCGGGAGCTTGTGAAACGAGATTTGATCGAAACTCTGCTGAAACCTTGACTGGAGACTTATTTCTCGATAGCGTGAAATATTCTCGATCTCAAAGATTACTGTATTTAACTCATTCCCTATAAGAAAAGAAGCATAGGACCACGGTTACTCAGTATGAAGACGGATTAACTCTTATCCATATATAAAACTTTCTAACGTTTTTTTTACAAAACTGCCAATGATCGGTTGATGATAGGTGGATGACAGAAAAACAGGGCATTTTTAAACACATTAAAAGTGACATTCACTCACATTGATCCACAGTGCAATGGAGAGTAGTTTTGTTATCTATACTCGTGCAGTTGTTTTGGCCGATCGTAAAAAGTTCATGGTCCAATCTCAGAAACTGTTCGGAAGCGCAAGTTATGTTTACATTTCAAGGCAGGGCCATGAAGTCACATGGATGGAACATACCTGGTACTGCACTGTGGAGGCAAATCGAAGTGCTGTTAGTTCACTCTCTCCTCGATACAGGCGTCGGTTAAAGCCACAGGCAAAGGCGTCCAGGTTGTCTGCAAAATGGTCAAATCGATTCTAGTTTTAATTTGCCATAATCACTGGCTACGCACTTGCATCATTGTAATGTCACATCACATGTGGACAAAAGAATACTTACCTATCAGCTTCTCATGTAATTGATTACTGTTTACCCATTTAAACATTTTTTATTAGGACAAGAAGAACGAGAAAATGGCTCGAAGAAACTGACTGCTGGTGATAAGAATTTAAAATTAAAGTTTTTAAAAGCATTTAGTTTGCGGCTAATATCTTTGCAGAAAAAGGCTGTGTTGTGCCCGAGTCAACAGTACTTACAATAAGCTTGAAAAAATTTATGAAAAAGGCTGAACGTACTGCAGGCAGACTGGCCTTGACCGTAGCCCACGAACAACATGAACGATATTACTGTAAAGTGCAGCATTGTACGTAACATAGAATTGAAAATCCATGCTTCTCTTTTATAGCTAACGGACTCCTTGGCTTGAGTTTGCACCTATTGCCGTTAAGCTTGTGGCCCTATTTAATTGGTCCACTTGTGTACTAAATAAGTCGCTTGTTGTGCTAAATCTACACCTGACAAATTTTCACCAATACGTTTATCTAACGATCCGTCTAGTTACAGTTTAGCATCGTTTGAATGCACAAACTATTCAGGAAATCTGATAGCATCAAGTGTGGGCAACGGAAATTTGGCACCTTTCATTTATTTACCTACAAATTTTAGGAAAATATCATTTTTCTGCACAGAATGTGTCTACAAAAACAAAAATAGTAGTCACCATTTTGAAACATCTGAGCCGAACTATTCGTTACTTTGTATTTTCGCAGGTTTCAATGCGAATAGCTATCCTAGAGTGGGTTTTTTGCATCCGCGCATGTACTTTATAAGATGCTATTAACATAAACTAATTTCCAATTAATTTTTGCTTTCATGTTTATAAGATAAAGCCAGGTGAATGTAAGAAGAGTATTTTTAGAACACGATTTTACAAATTAGTGTGATATCATGCCCTTTAAAGCAATAACAACACCTTTGGGCTATTCTTTGTTTACAATTTCTAAACTTCTTCGGTTCATTGCAAAGACGTTGTTTTTTACTGTGAAATGACATCAAAAAAGTGACAATTTTAAATTAAACGAATGTGTTGAGCTTATTTTCTACCAAAGAGTTTCCGCTAGTTAGAAACTGAATAAACGGAAAAAGAAACCGTTTTACAATATCCTTGTATTTATAAAGACACTCTATTGTACACTTAAAAAATGAGAACAGACTCTTAAAGTAAACAACCACAATATACACCGAAATCTTTTTTTAATTTGCAACAAAAAATATATCAGTTATTTTTGCTGAAGAAAAAAACAGTAAGATATCCCAGTTTTTACCTTGCCCCAATCTCACAGAGAGGTAAATTACGCAGACAGGCGTCAGCGAAAAACCCAACTCAGCACTTTTTAAAGCGCCAGCTTATATAAAACAAATTGTTCTTGATATTGGGCTTATTAATTGGATGTTTTCTTTTCTCAGTGATACTTTTTAATGTGTGGACGGGCCTTCATTTAGGTTCAAAGGACAATCTGCGTTAAAAAGAATGTCCAAGGAATCATATCCTAGTAAAATGCTTTTTAGAAATATGTTACTTTACAGGTTTTGAAAAACACATTGAAAATAAGCTACAGTTATGAGAAATTGGTTCGAAACACTGCAAATGGTGAGATATTCATGGCTTCTGTAATAGATATCTCAAAGATATCGTATTCCAACGCCAGGAGTACCAACAAAGGTTTTCCTATTAATATATAATATACGGTATTATAAAGATTACACATGACAATTCACATTATTTGCCAATAAACGGCCAGTCAGAAGGTTTCCTTCTAAAAAACTTTGTTTCTTTGACGTTCCTGTACGCAACATAAGGGGAAACCTGGTTTGATTGAATTAACCATAGCTTTCTAAAGGAAAACCGAAAAAATACAACCCAGTCTCTAAAGAGTAGGCTGAAGGATATGTTAGTGCAACCTTCACTAAAGAAATATCTTCAATAGTTATTTCATTTGCGCTGTTTTTTACCTTTTCTTGGCATGTGCAAGCTTTCTGTACCTATAAAGCCTAAATAAATTTGGAAAAATAATTTTGGGGTTGCTTTAAATTTTTCGTTTTTATAAAAAGTTGGTAAGATGATTAAGTTGCGGAGAGCGGGACAGTCTACAAAGCAAGGCAGTCTAGGAACCTAGTAAACGAATGCGACAAGTTTATACCCAAAATAGTATCTCAACGATTGCACCTGATAATACCAGTCACAGGTAGGCATTTAAGGTATGAATTTATAAACAAAATTATTTCTATGACATCATTAATGCTTTAGTCGAACGTATTTCAGCCAACCTAGAATAAACAGAATAAAAATGGTACACTTTTGTGAAACTGGGTTGGAATGCATAATCGAAATGGAGGCCGCTTGTTACCGCTCATCCTTGATATAATGCTCATTTTTGCATGATATTTCAAAGCAAACTACACCAAAGGTCTATTTTTAAACGTAGTTGTACTTATTCTGATCTATTAACTCGCTGTTCCTATGGTCAGGCTTTCTCTACGTTTAACCTTTACGTTTACTCAGTTAACGATTTCACCCATTTTCTGAATTTTCCGCTTTGCTAACATAGTTGAAATTCTTCGTAATAATAATAGTTTTAATAAGGTTCATTATTACTGCAAAGCTTTTTTTCCCATTTTATGATGCATACTCTAGTTGATCAGGAGACAATTTTTCAAATAATTGAACCAAACGTTCATTTGCACCGCAAGAAATGCTTTGTTTTTTGGGAACTGGCAATATAAGCAGACATCACCTGGCTAACCTCCTAAAATGAAAGCCGAAATTCGGCAATAATTTTTAGTTGTTATATTCAGCACCATTGATTAAGCCAAAAGGGATGCTTATAAGTGACCTTCTTCCTGGCTGCATAGAGCAACCACGCCGGTCGATCTTCCATGCCCATATACCTATGCATATGCATTTTTGATTCACGAAGTAACTTAATATACGGTTATGTACTTAAAGAAAACTCAAAAAACTGGTTTTGAAAGAATTCGTTAGTTCAAGTATTCCTTATAAACCAAAAGATATCTTTTCTGCAAGCATACAATTCGGAGACGCAGGTTGCTGCCACATGAGTGCAAGAAACGATATCCTTAAGCGTGGTGTTTTTAGGCTACAATGAAGAAGCTCATTCACACAAGTCCACCTAAAAACCTATGACGGAATTTCTGTTAACTTTAAATGAGCTAGACTAGCTAGTTTACATACTTGACAACGAAATGGACGTCAATAGTACAAAGGTCAAAGAAAGCCCCAATTGCACTTTATTTTGTTGCACACAGTAGATGTACTGTCTTATGCAATGTCAACCGAAGTTCTGGTTAACATGCTAAAAGAGAACTTAAAATAGGGTTTTGTATTACTTTTCGTACAGCTTCATCCCTAAATATGTCGGTTTAGCCAAATGGGGGCTGGCCGGTTGCCTGCAAACACTTTACAAACGAACTACTTGGGTGCTATGACATTGTCTAATTGATTTTCGATTCCTTTATAAATTCAGATAGAATTAATTGGTGGAAAAGTACCTCTTTTTCGATTTTATTTTAGAAAAAGGACATGTTTCAGTATTTAAAAAAATTTCAAAATAAAAAGGTTTTTAAGATCGGGAAATTTGCATTTGTAAAGCATGCCATCTTTCTATTAATTACTGTTAGGAAACCCTGCATGCAAGTGAAATAGCAGGGTGGATTCAACATAAATCGACATGTTAGCAACTTGTTAACAGCAACAATGTAACATTTTTCAAGCATAAAACCTGAAATGAATTTATTTTCTAACAAATGAGTACAATAAAATATAATCTTTTAAAGGTCTTCTTCAGATTTTATATAAAATTATAAGGCACTGGAAATCAATGGAAACTGCTTAAGTAATCATTTTTTACAGAGTGTAGTTTTTTCAGGTTGCCCAAGCGAAGCACCTTTAAAAGCAGGCATCCTGAGGGGCTGCAGTGTTTTGTGATTATGCTATACGATAATTAACGTCGTATGATCCGTCCTGGTACATAGAATTCGCATGAAGTGTATGCATGTACGATGGTTGACCCCACTACCAACACGGCAGATAAAGGGAGAGCATGATCTTCACGGACAAAGTGCATTTAAAACCTGCAAGTCCTTCACACTGAAAAGGTGCGTGTTTTTTATAGCCTCTCATTCAGTTTGGCCATGTATTGGCCAATCCGCTTCAAGGGAAAGTTAGAAAAGTATTGAGTAACTTTATCGTGGACATGGACCGATTAGACCTGAAGAGAGCTTTGTGGCTAAAGTCAATGTGGAGCATTTTCAAGCATCGTTCATGCACACAGCAAGCCAAACTCACGAACGTGCTTTTCTGCGAGATGAATCCTCTTGGGAATGTGGGCATTTTCCATCGCAACCCTATTAAGGTACTCTTTGAACCTCAAAACCTATTTCCTAAGTTCAGTTTACATTTCATGAGGAAGTAAATCTATTGTAAACTAAGCGATTTTTGATTAAGGCTTATGAGGCTCCTTTTTTTTCCAATTTACAGATATAAGTTTCAACTTTCTAGTCTAGTCTTCTGACCTCAAGACAGACTTCGACTAGGTCGAGCGTTCAATTTGAATTCAATGTCGACGGCTGATGATGTACATTTTGTGCGGGATGCGGGGGGAGGGTAAAGACAATGTGTAGCATTTGTGGTCACAGAGAAAAACCCAAAGGTGAAACGTCTTCGTCTCACGCTAAACCTCTTTGACTACCCTGCTCTCGTCTGTGGCATGTCGATTAAATAAAGCTCAGTACGGTCAACGCATTGGCGCATTTCGCTCACTAAAGTGCATGCGTGGCAGAAGAGGATGATCACAGAGATCCCTCAACTGTCCAGAACATTTTGTTTTGTGTCAAAATCAATGAATATAGTTATGTAAACGAAATTCGGGCTCAAATACGTTACGTCTTATCTACTGATTGTGCGTGTACGTTTAGTTACGTGACCGCTTCTAGGTTTTAAACTACTCGGAGCTTAGTGTTTGTCATGCCGAATGTTTCCAAGTACAACGCGACTGATTCCCCGTAACCAATTAAATGCTTCCATCCGCAATCTCCTCACATTTATGTCAACCTGCGTTTGATGTTCTTTCTCATGAAACGTTAATCAAAATTCTGAAATGTATTTTCAATTAAAACATTTAACTTAAGTAGGTTGGTAATGGGAATTAACGTGTGGTATTATGCTGCATATTTCAATCACGCCTAAGGGTTTGTGTGCTGTCCATGTCGACCATTCTTACAAAATTGTTCGAAATTTTAGTGAAGCATTTACCATTTAACTTTAGTTTTATATCTCGAAGGGTATTATAGAAATCGTAGGCTCATGGACTAACCTCATGATCCTGACAATTCAATTTGAATTGATTTGCCACTAACAACCCAGTCAGCATATAAACTCAGAAACCATTAGCTTACCTTAGTCAAACGTATCCCAACCAATACAGTCAATGCTCTTATGACCGCTTTGGGGTTCATGCCTAAACAGCAGGCTGTGTGCTAGCCGTTGGACATGACATTATACTTGTTCCTGAAGGATATGTAAGGGCAACCTGTACTAGCAAAATATATTCAAGGTTTCATTCAATTGCGCTGTGTTTAACGTTTTCTTGGCATGTGCAAGCTTTCTGTACATCTTAAGCCTAAATAATTTTGGCACAACCATTTTGGGTTCTTTTATTTTTATGCTTTATATAAAAAGTTGGTAAGATGATCTAATTGTGGAGATCAAGATAGTCCACAAAGCAAGGCAGTCTAGGAACCTAGTAAAATAATTCGACGAGTATATATGTCAACGATCGCATTTGATATTTCCAGCTCAATTTAAAAGCCACAGCTCGGCATTTCAAGGAATGAACTTTTAAACAGAATTTTTTCTATGACGTCGTTATTGCTTTATTCGAACGTATTTCAGCCAACCTAGAAACGGACTAAAAATTGTCCACTTTTGTGAAACTGGGTTGGAATCCATAATCGAACTGGAGGCCGCTTGTTACCGGATGTCCATGATATTACGCTTATTTTTTATGATATTTAAAAGAAAACTACACTCAAGATCTATTTTCAAACTGAGTTGTACTTTTCCGATCAATTTACTCGCTGTTTGTATGGCCGGGCTTTCACTTTATTTAAACCTTACATTTACTCAGGTTATAATTTTGCCCGTTTTCTGAATTTACCGCTGGACTAAAATAGTTGAAAGTATTCGTAGTAGTTAAGTTTCAATAATGTTCATTATTACTCCAAAGTTTTTTCCAGGGCATACCAACTATTTCAGCATTCCTCTACTCGAGCACGCAACATGTTTTTCTACCTCTGACCCCATGACAAACAACGCACCACTGCAAAAGCAGTTAGAAGGGGAAGTCATCAACAGTCAAAACCAAAACCCTAATACACTAACAGAGACGCTGGAACCAGTCAAGAACATCTAATATAATAACTACAGCGACGCCAATAATGACTACAGGGACACCGCAAAACGAGCAACCACTTAGACAAAAAGCTCACCACTCTTACAATCCAAACTCCACTGCATCTGCGTTCAGTCCTTCCGTCTCAAAACGACGTTTATATAGTACTCCTATCCCAAAAGCATTATTACGCACGCCCTCGCAATCGAAAAGCCCAAAGAATCAGGTATAGCCTAAATTATCATAAACAAAACATACATCACTTACAAACCAAGCCAAAAAAACTAGACTTTTCACTAGCACCATGGCTACTTAACCTCTATGGCATCGCAATAACCAGAAAAAAGTTTAGCTCTCCAACTACCATCGGATCGCACGACCATCTAACCAACTACCTAGGTCCCCAACTGTTCCCAACAGAAACCGCCTTATACACACTCAATTCCACCTCTTAGCACACCAAACATGCAAAACACTTAAAGGAATCGTTTGTTTTCACCACGGCCCATCATCTTCATGTCCAATATCCTAAGCATAGGTCTTATCAATGCAAAATTTATAGTTCATAAAATGTCTTAACGCAAAAGCTTGATAGAATTTATAATCCGGATATCATTTGCACCACTGAAACATGAGCACATGAATTTATATCTTAAGAATTACAAATTCCTTGCAATCTCTCCTGGGGTGGACTTAAGCACTCAAAAATGGACACGCGGTTCACATCACCTTCATTGACTTTCAAAAGGCCTTCAACACTGTACCACACCAGAGACTGTTGTACAAGCTAGAGAGAACTGTAATCAGAGGTTACCGCTTCAAGCAGATCGTAAAACGTCCTCGTAGGTCGGCGCCAGGTTGTGTGCATCGGCCAAGAGAGGTCAAGTTCTGCTGCGGTCGATAATGGGGTTCCACAGGGTTCAGTACTAGGGCCAATACTGTTTTTAATATACGTGGACGATTGTGTCAGGAATCTGGACTGTGAAGCAGCATGGTTTGCCGACGACAGGAAACTCTGGAATGTAACTCAGAGCCCTGCCTTTGAAAAAAAAAACTAAAGATCAATTTAACTGGGTTGGAGGAGTGGTCGAAACATTGGCTTATGCGGTTCAACGTCGATAAGTGTACAAGAATTCGCTTAGACAACGCATTTGGATCGGCCAACAGTAGAAGCTACTTTCTAAACAGTAAAGACATACACTATGTGGAAAGCCAAAAGGACTTTGGTGTGCCGATGACCACCACCTTAAAACCAAACTCTCACTGTTCGAAAGTGGTGAAGAGTGCAATGGCTGTGTTGCATGCTGTCAGACGAGTCTTTTTTGATTTCGATGAAGATCTCTTTGCTAAGAATTTGGGAAAAAGGACAACGTTGAAGGCAGTTGATTTAAATTTGCAGATAAGTGAATTCTGGAATATAAAACAGATTTTTTCGTTTCCTGTCGTAACTATTAACTTAATTGTTGACACATTGCTTGTATTATTAACTCTTTATCAACTGCACACAACTGCAGTTATGGCATTTAACAATAGGCAGAAATATACGGTTTTTAAACTGTTACTTCTGACATAGACTCATGAACTTTCTTGCAGATTTAAGTAAAAAATACAGAATCTAAAGATTTATTCAAGAACTGGAGTTGACATTTTGTAAGTACACCTTAGTTGTAGTGAAACAACAGTTGCAGTAACTGCTTTATCAGTTGAGATAATTTTTCTTCCTGCATAACCTCTTCGCTAATTTTATTTTCAGTCTTAGCTTGTTTACTAGAAGATTTTTGCTTGGAGTGCTTCGTTTAAAACATATCTTACAAATAATGCATCTATTATTACGCAAAACGTCATTAGTGACGATTTCCCTTTTGTAATATCCCTTTGAAAAATACTGATATTTGAAACTCAATATGCACCTCAGTCAGCGCTTAGACGCAAATTTCCTCTTAGCGTAAAACTTCCACTAGAGCAACCCACCGTAAACATGAAGAAACTTGACCTTGACGCCCTGGAAAATTTTAAAATTTTTATGTCTCGATATGGTTCCCTGTTCACGATCCTTGGTACCGTTTTTGACGGAAAGTTGTCTTCACTCACTTCTCAACAATGCGAGCAACTTGAGCTATTTATAAACATTTTAAATACTGATTCATATGACCGACATAAGAGATGTTTCAACTTTCTTCTAAATATCGTCCCTAAGGGTAAAATCCCCCTGGACGTTGCATTTCATTTCCTTTACTCATGCGACTTTAACTTTAAATTCGCGGAAGCTTAAAGGTTGTTTTCTCATAGCAAAAAACCGCTAATTCAAGTCAAACTTTTTTCGCGGATTGAAGTGGACATTATTTTCTCTAAGCATGAGCACTCAGCTCAATATTTGAAGAAAATCAAGCTGTTTATCTGTAGATATGAAATCCCAATGGAGCTTCGGGTTTCACTCTCATTAGCAAACTAGAAGCTTAGGTCTACATCTACAATTCCAAACGTTTTCTCAGAGGTTGGCCTTCTATCTAATGCAAACCCATGGCCCTCCGGATCAACAGGAATTTCGATTTCACTTTAATCTCCACCTGTTCACTTTGTTCCTGGTTGGAGTGAAATCTTTTCAACGCCACTTCGTTCACTCACCAAACAAACCTTACCTGCAATATCTGTATGACGTGAGAACATCCCTTAGGCCTCTTAAAATTATTTTAGAAAACTAAACCCAGGCCACACTTATATTAGAAGGAAAAAGGACCTGATGGGGATCGCACAAACAAGTGTTTATTCAGCCAAACTACAAGCCGAGTGAAGAGCTGAAAATGCTTACTGCAGACATAACTGATTCAGAAATATCACTCAGAGGATATCAGCACTTCAAGAGAGATAGACCAAGTCGAGGAGAAGGAGTCATCGTTTATGTCACTCGCAAGCTGACCACTATGGCTGACATACGAATTACATTACGGGATGTGGAACTCTTAAGCATTACTATATCTGCTTAGTATTCCAGACCATGGATTATCTCGGTTGTGTACCGTTTGCCTTATCAGCCTTCAGATCAGGATCTCATTCTCATAACGAAACTCTACAAAGCCAGTAAGAAGAAATATGTCCACATTATGGGGGATTTTTACGCTCATCGAATTGACTTGAAAACATGGACTGCGCAGGGAATGCCAGATAACTTCAACCACAAACTACTACAATGAGCAATAGACAAACTTCTCTGCCAGTCCGTCTCCTTTTGAACACGGACGAGAGAAGGACCACAGTCTAACTTTCTCAATCTGATTTTTACCCGAGATTAGGAAAATGTGTTAGACCTAGAGGATCGAACGCAATTTGGGTCAAGCGATCACATTACACTGTGTTTCGAGTACGCACTGTTTTTACAACCAAATTTACTTGATACTTGGGAAAGAAACATTTAGAAGGGAGACTGCTTACTTCTGAGAAGACAAATTTCAGAGATATCCTGGGGAACAGAGCTACATGGTGAAACAAATAAAGATTGGATTAAAAGAGCTCGTTATTGAAAAGGATTGTTTATTTCAACTGTCCTCGCAGGCGAACGACACACACAAACCTCCCAAAGTGGATAAATTCGTTCTTGCAAGTCTATTTCAAACGAAGAAATCGCTTCTGGAGGCGTTATAGAAAAAACGGCTCCAATGCTCACTTACGGGAATATAAGCACCAACGCAACGTTGGTGTCCACGATGAGTTCGTCCTCTCTTACCTCCACTGGAGGTTAAAAACAGTAGCTCTGACTGCTATATTATCTCTCACATGACAAGGAGCGTTCCGAACCCTCATACGTTGTGAGCAACATCACAGCGCTATCCCATTGCATCAAGCTATTAATTTTTTAGTGAAGCAGTTTTTTATCCTATTTTTTTAAATTGGCGGCTCACTGAAATCTGCCTCCGATTTAACCGTAGGAGTTTTTACTGCTTCTTTTCTAGTTCACCGTTTATGTTAAAGATTGTTGACTATTGTTTTAAAAATAGCAAATCGTTCTGAATCGGATATGCCTACCATATTGTTCATTTCTGCTGTTAATATGGCTGCTCACATAATGCAGACATTATCCACTTTGTATTTATTTATACCGCGATACTAAGTTTGAAATGACGGGGCTCTCTGGGCCTTAAATATACAATTTATTTAATTATTTATTTATTTAAAAGGGAGGCTACTAAGCTGTAAAGGAAGTTCGAACTAAAAATACTTCAAAATCGTTTTAACACCCTAAAATGCTATATGGCTGCATAAAGAGTACAATAAGAACTCAGAAAATGATTCCTGCCCTTAGGTCTGTAGACTTTAACCTGGTGACCGACGACCAGGTGAAAGTATTCCTTATTTCCAAATTCTTTCAGACCATCTTTACCTGAGAGCCTATTATCTTGCTGCTTTTCCACCTGATTTTTAACTAAAGTTTGCCCCTCCTTTCCCTTCCTCCTTCTCATCCACAACAGAGGACCTACACACAGGCTTTTAGCCTACCATAGTAAGAACCAAATTACTCCTTATAAAGCCTGCCAAGTTGCCTTGGCTGGATAGAATGCCTGCATTAGCACTCAAAGAACTTGCTGACGAACTGTGTGTTCAAAAAGTCATTTGAATAAAGCAAACTTCCGGAAGAATGGAAGTGTGCATTCATCGCCCCGATGGAAACCCTAAAGCTGACGGTAAGTTGATGGCTGATATCTTCAATGCGTTCTTGTCTAGAACTTTTAGTGAACATTCGATCGCCCCTAATCCAAACATCCGGGTTTGGACCGGTAACGTCCTCTGGGACGTGACCGTAGCCATTCGGCGATCTCATCAGTCTTACAGTCCTGGACCAGATGGCTTCTCGGTCAGCGTTCTACAGGCAAATGCAAACGATAAAATTCCGTTACTTTTGTATTAGATATTTAATATTGCTTTTGAAAGTGAAACCTTCCTTATTTTGTCGAAAGAATCGCGCAATCCGCCTTTACCAAAACACGGCCGACCTATGTCTTTTGACGACTTAAGGCTAATAAATACACTACCAGCAGTCTAGAAGACCTTCGAGACCTTGATCAAAGACAAGCTGATGCGTCACCTAACAGAGAATTACCTACTTAATGCGACTCAGCATGGTTTTCTTGAAAAAGGTCTTGTTACACCTGCCAGCTCTCTTTCTTTGATCATGTGCAACAATCAAGAGATAGTGGTTTTGCAATCTTCACCGTTTATTTCGAATTCACGAATGCTTTCGATCGTGTTGAACATGATCTCCTCCTGCTAAAACTTACCTCCTTTTGCATATGTAATAAGATTCTGAACCTAATATCCTCCTATTTAAATGCTCGTGAACAGCGAGTTAAAATTTCCGCACGTGAGGAGTGCTTCTGCCTGCTTCTGTTTTGCCTTTTTGCTAACGATGTCGCTGATTGTTTTCAGTATGGTAGGCCCTCTATGTGTGCTGAGGATTTAAAAGTTGCCTATCGATATAAACTGGCTGATCACCAAATCTTGCTTGAGCTCTTAAAAAAGGATCTTTAAGCCTTCGGTCAGTGGTGTCGCACATGGCGCCTTTCACTTGCTTGGCACAAGTGCTCCGTTATGGTTAGTGGTGACAACTATCAGCCTAATCTAAGCATAGACGGTCATGACCTTAATGTAGAGTTTTTAAAGTTTTTCACCCTACATAGCCTCATTAAAGTTCTCGCAGATTTACGTCAAAATGACGGAATCTAAAGGCTTATTCTAGAAATAAAGTTGAAAATTTGTAAGTTTACCTTATTTCCAGCGAAGAATAATTTGTAGTAACTGGTATACCAGTTGATATAATTTTTCATCCTGCATAGCCTCTTCGCTAATTCTATTTTCAGTTTAAACTCGTTACCTAGCAGATATTTGCTTGCATTGACTTGCTTAAAATATTAAATCTTTTATTCCGCAAAACGTCACTAGTAACAATTTCCCATCGTATTATTGATTTGAAAAGTACTTATATTTTAAAACCAATATGAAACCCCAGTCAGTACTTAGACGCAAACATCCTCTTCGCGTAAAATATTCCACTAGAACAACCCACCTTAAGCATGAAGAAATTAGACCTTGATGCCCTGGAAAACTTTAATACCTTTATGTCTAAATATGGCTCTCTCTTCACGATCCTTGGTACCATTTTTGAGGGAAAGTTGTCTTCACTCACTTCTCAACAATGCGTGAAACTAGAGCCTTTTATTAACATGGTCAGTACTGAGTCACTGGACCGACATAAGAGAAGTTTTAATTTTCTTTTAAAAAACGTTCCCAAGAGTAAAATCCCCCTGGACGTTGCATTTAATTTCCTTTACTCGTGCGGCTTTAACTTTAAAGTCGCTGAAGCTAAAAGGTTTTCTTCCCGTAGTAAAAACCCTCCTATTCTGGTCAAAAATTTTTTCAGCGGTTGAAGTTGACCTTATTTTCTCTAGGCATGAGCACTCAGCTCAATATTTGAAAAAAACAAGTTGTTTATCTGTAGGGATAAAACCCCAATGGAACGTCGGGTTTCACCCTCATTAGCAAACAAGAAGCCTTGGTCTACACCTTCAATACCAAAAGTTATCTCAGAGGTTTGTCCTATAGCTAAAGCAAGCCCACGGCCCTCCGGATCGACAGGAATTTCGATTCCAGCTGAATCTTCACCCGTTAACCTTGTTTCTGGTTTGAGGGAAATTGTGTCAACTCCACTTATTTCTCATCCCAAGCAAACCATGCCTGCTATACCTGCCAAATCTACTAACCCTACGAAAACTACGAGTAAATCTAAATCTGTGGCTAATCCAGGCTTTAAAATCAGCAATGGCATTACCGATGGGAAACCTGCTAACCCCTCAGCATCTACAACAGCTGCGAACGCTAACGTTAGCATCTTTCCCAACCCAAAAATTGTCCGACATCCACAAATATTTAACGCTTCTAATTATGCTACCAGTTTTTCGAAATCATTTAGTACTTTTTCAAATGCACGTTTTCCGCCAATTTTTGCTAACTTCCCTCAAAATCTCATTTCTATGCCACCCTCTATCTTTCAAACGTCACAATATAGCCTTCCCTTCCAAGGTTTTCATCCAAATATGCCGCTGTACAATAATCTCAGTTCTCTTAACAGTAACATTTCGACAAATTGTAGACCAGAGCAATTTTGTTTCCCACCTTTCGTTTCTTCTTTCCAGTTTTCTTCTCCGCCACCAAATTATCCTTTTTTATAAATACTGATGAGCGTAACCTGCCGCTCAGGAATACGCTCAGCTTAGTTTCACTCAATGCGAGATCAGTTGTAAATAAGATGGCTGAGCTTAGAACAGTAGCCTTTGAGCTTGATCCAGATGTGCTGTGCATCACTGAATCCTGGGCTCACTCTCTTATTTCTGACTCGACGCTTGCTATAGATAATTTCAATTTGTACCGACAAGACCGCGCTGAAAAACGTGACGGTGGTTGCCTCCTTTATATTAAGTCATCCTTTGTACATTTCCCTTTTCATCTGAACATTTCGTCTTTTTCTGGAAATGTATGCTTTGCTTCAGTCATCCTCCCGCACAATAAAAAAAGCGGTAATTGGCTGTGTCTATAATCCTCCGTGTTATTCTGGCAATGAAAGCGAGCTCTGTGAACTATTTGAAAAAGTTGCAGACACTCAGTTTGATGTCAAAATAATCGTAGGCGATTTTAATCTGCCAGACATTGACTGGCAGGCAAATTCCTCTCCGCCTAAACATCAGAAATTGGTCGATACTATTTAATTTTCAAACATGTCCCAACTGGTCAGATCAGTTACTAGAAATGACAACATTTTAGATTTAATTTTTACGAACGATATCCACCCTCTCTTTATGAATTTTCACCATGATCTTTTTACAAGTGATCACGCAAAAATTCACTGTTGTTTTCCAATTCCCCTTTTTACGAAGCCTGAGGTTAATGCAAGAACCTCGACTTTGCTAACATAAACCATGAAAATAAATAACTTCGTAAGCACTCTAGATTGGCATAGCATATTCTCAATCAACGATCTAAACTTTTTCCGTGAGCTATTGCAGAGCCTCACAGAAAAAATCCAGGCTTTTATCCCGTTTAAGAATTTTAATTCACATACAGCTTCTTCTACTGTTCCGCATTTTCTCCAGAACAGACTTAAAAAATTACGAAAGCAACTTAAAGATTCATCTAAAAGCTCTTTTGTCAGTTCATTTAAGGATTGCACAAATATTTGAATTAGCATCGAGAATAAGGCTCGCGCGAGATAAGCGTAGGGAGTCTCGGGCACTAAGTGATGCCAATTCATCCAAATCTGTTGCTCAAATCTTTCATGTTCGGTCATCGGCTAAGCGTCTGAATGTAACTCCGCCCTTACTCGACTGTAACAAAAAATTTGTTACAGATGATTTGGGCAAAGCAGAATTGTTAAACTCGTTTTTGCCAACCACTTTTACCACTGAAACTAGCCCCACTCCCACAATTCCTCTGCTTTCAAATTCGCTTCTAACAACTATTAATTTCTCGCCTTCATGTATTAAAAAAGAAATAGCTCACCTAAAAAAATTCACATTCAGTTGGAACTGATAACATTCCAAACTCACTTATTAAACAGTTAAGGGATTTTCCACCTTTACTAAGCAAATTATTCTCAGTATTTCTCGAAAATGGTTTCTTCCCCGATTATTGGAAAACTTCTATTATAATACCAGTTTTTAAATCTGGTTCCCGCTCGGACATTCATAACTATCGCGGTGTTCATAAAACGCCCTCTCTTGCTAAACTCTTAGAAAAACTAATTGCAAAACAAATCACGGATTTTTGCATAAGCAATAAAATTATCAACTTTTCCCAACACGGCTTCTTACCGGACCGTTCTTGTGAAACCTGCCACATGTCTTTTCCAAATCTACTAACCTCTCTTCGTAATGATCATCTATCTGTTGTAGTTATCTATTTTGATCTTAGTAAGGCATTCGATAAGGTGCCTCATAAACGACTTCTAGCTAAACTAGAAGCTATAGGATTTCGTAGTCCCCTTACTGACTTTATTAGATCATACCTAAATGATCGAAAACAAAAAGTTTTAGTAGGGTCCTCATACTCAAGTGCTTTCCCGATTGTTAGTGGTGTCCTTCAAGGTACCGTATTAGGTCCTTTGTTGTTCTTACTGTATATAAATGATATTTCATCGATAGTTAAAAATTCTCAATCTTTTATTTATGCTGATGACCTCAAATGCGTGTATTCCTTCTCTAACTCCACAACCGAACGGTGCCTAGAACAAATTCATTCAGACTTAGACGCTCTTTTCGGCCTGGAGCTCCACATGGCTAATGGAGTTCTCACCTACTAAGTGTCGCTACATGAGTTTTGGGCCTGTAAGGCTGCCGCAACCTCTTATTTTTGAAGGTTGCCATATGATTGAATGTTCCTCCATTAAGGACTTGGGCTTAAGCTACACCAATAAATTAGATCTTTTCGCCTCATGCCGATAGAATTACGGCCAAAGCTGCTCAGGATTTGCGGCTTTATTTCTTATAATTTCTACCTTCCTGAAATTAAATTAAGACTTTATCGTATGTTTGTACTTCCCATTCTTGAATTTTGCTGTCCTTTCTTCGGTTTGATGAACGAATCTAGCCGTTCAAAAATTGAAAATGTCCAAAGACATTTCACAAAAAAACTCCTATTTCCGACTCTTTCAACTACTTCCTACTCAACAAGATGCCAGCTAACGAAGCTAAAATTTCTTTGGGTCAGGAGACTTGAAGCAGGCTTTTGTCTCCTTTTTCGACTTAATAATAGTTAAACTCTCCCAAAGCTTTCTGTCATTACCCCCGTTAGTCTTCCTTATAACCTAAGAAATTCTGCACTAATTATACCTCCCCCTGCATCCTCCACGTGTAAACGATCTCTCTTCTTTGCTTCTAGGTATAGTTTTCTTTGGAATAACTTGCCAATTGAAATAAGGTCGTTAACAAGTCTTTCTGCATTCAAGCAAAGACTGCACATTTATCTTAACACTGATTCTATTAACCTTTTATTTTCCTCATCTTTTCCTAGTAGCTTTCCCCATGACTCGGAGAAAGGACCATCGGGAATTTGAGTAACCCTCTTGAAACTATATTTACGCTACCTCGAGACGCCCATGAACTATAATGTCTCCTTATATCACCCGTCCTCCAAACGATGACGTCATTCGGACGTACAAATTCGGTGGTCCACAGTCTTAAATGCTGCGGTTTCTTTGGATACTTACCATCATCAGAATTCAATTCTGGATCCTATGATGCTGAGGACTTAAGTTCATTGACGCATTTTCGTGAGATTCTGTTTCATACGCCTAAGTGATCAAGAACGAATCACCTCGACGTTTCATTATCTCATTCTGAAATGCTACTGCAATATAACCCTATTCTACCACCTGACCATTTTTTTCCTAAGCAGTTTTTTTCTCCTACCTTCTATTCGAAAATGAAGGCCTATTGAACTCTGCCTCCATTTTCATGGTAGGAGTTTTTACCACTGCCTATTTTTCTAGTTCACCATTAATTTTAAAACATTGCGAACTGTTGACATAGCAGGACAAGTTATGAATTTGTACATTTTATCTGCACACATTGTCATAACTTTATTTCGTTACTAATGTTTGCTTAGACAGTACCTACCCGGTGCTAACCAAATATAAATTCTAAATTCTAAATTCTAATGTGCCTGGAGTTAAAAATGATCTGGGCATATCATATTCTAGTAGTCCTAATCTGTCAGAGCACAGTGCCCTTATTGTCTCGAAAGCATGCCAAACTACTGGGTTCCTTCTCAGAAATTTTAAAACTGTCAATATTAGGACCAGCCTTTATAAAATGTTTGTCAGACCTAGTCTGGAATACTGCTCATTTCTATTTAGCCTTCTGGATGCAATTGAACGGAAGAAGATAGAATCAGTCCAGCACTTTTTTACTAAAGGAGTTTTCACTTCAGAGCACAGAAACCTGTCCTACCAATAACGCTGTGAGCTTAAAGCCTCGACCCATTGTGGCTGCGAAGATTACAGAAGGGACTATTTTTAATGTGTAAACTTTAAAACAGTCTAACCTTAAACCCCCTCACATCTCTGAGGCAGCACGACCACTCTCAGTGCACTAGTCATCGAGATCTATTTTTATTTCTTCCTTTGGCACGATCCGTTATCTACCGTCAGTTTTTTTTCGCTTAACGCTATAGCAATCTGGAATAGACTACCCAGAAGTATTAAAATTCAGCAAAACTATCCTTTGTTTAAGAGAGCTGTCACTATTTTTCTACATTCAGGACATCTTCCACAAATTTAAAGTGCTGATTCTCTGGAAGCTCTCTCCCGTTCCGATGGCGTCCACGGACTCTGAATCCGGTGCCGAACTTCATGCTGAAGGGAATATTGCTGTCTCTTAAGTCCGTAATCGGGTTACTCTTCAGTTGACAGCGATCAGCCATTCGCCGGCATACTTGTTGCTAGTAAAGAATACCTGGTGCATAACAATGAAGGAAGAAGTACGACACAGTGAACCTGTGTCAATACTTCCATGTCCTGTGCTTTTATCCGTTCAATAAGGTGCCATTTTTCTCCTGAAAACACTATAAGAAAGATTATCAGTTTTTTTCACTGTCAGCCTGACCCTCTACTGTTTACTCCTTTTGACCTTGCCTGTAAACTGGCAATAATAAATAAATAATAAATAAT